>VZTT01038029.1:0-42645 GCA_013400855.1 Buphagus erythrorhynchus | reverse complement strand
AAAAATATAATTTAAGCAAGTTTCTTATCTGTGATCCACCTGGCAAGCCTTCTGAAACAACGTCTCCACCATGAGGGCTGTGTTCCTGTTGTCATGGAGATGACCAATTTATTATTTAATCTTCATTTCCAAGCCTACAGAGCAGAAACCAGCAAGCCTGGCTTAACTGGGAAAATATCCTCCCAAAAGGGAACACAGTGATTTAATACCTTTCATTCCCCCCAAGGGGTTCAATTACTCAAATCAGCCAAAAGTGACTCCAATACATCAAACTGTTAATCAGGTCACCATAAAAGAAAAAAAAAGTGATTCAATTTTCTTATCACCATCCTTGCCAATTCCATCAATCCAGACATTTATGACCAACATAAAAGCCTAAGAGGGCTAAGGGGAAGAGTAACTTATTTTTGAGAAAAATTGTGGTAATTACTCTGATGGTCATTGCTGGCATGGCTGGAAGCAGAACCAAGAGTTGGGAATATGGGAAAATCTGGACATAAGGAGCTAATCCCACTTCCACTGCAGAGACACTCCTCAGGGATATCAGAGGGCATTTCTGTGGAAAGGAGGGGACTCTGGTGCCCTGGTTTCCTGAAATCCAAATCCTGACACTTCCTCTGGCTCCCTACGTTTCAAAACTGGGCTGGGGTTTGGTCTTTCTTGGGAAATTTGCAGCATTCGGTCTTTCCTGTGCTCCAGATGGAATTTGTGAATGTCCTATAGCATGAGTCTGGCAAAACCTCTCCTCTGCCTTTCCCCCAACATATAATAATAATAATAACAATAACAATAACAATAACAATAACAATAACAATAACAATAACAATAACAATAACAATAACAAAGTATTTTAAAAATAATAATAACCAGCAGGTGGACAGACATTGAACAGGCCCCCAGAGCCAGCAGTTAGCACACGATGTTAATCAAGACATGGCAAAGTCTTCCCTTTTATTGGCAACTCCTCAATTTATGGAGGCAGCTGCTGCAGCCCAGAGGTATCATTGTCATTCCTAAAGAGACTAAGCCATCACCTTTGTGAGCTGGCACCCATCCATCCCCCTGGCTGTTCCAGTGCAAGCCAAACCTCCCAGTGCCTCCAGCAGGAGCAAACCTGCCCAGTTGGACTGTGTCCCTGATGGGACACAGTCTTGCTCCCAGAAAAAATAGTTTCACCCAAAGGACACATGGAGAGAGTTTATCCCCTGAGGACACAATTACAGAAAGGTCTGTAAGTCCCAGAGCTGAATTCTGCAAAAAGCACAAAGCTCATGACAAACACCCACCCAATCCCCATGGGGGAGTATTCCCTCTGAGAAGAAATTTATGGAAGTCCTGCAAGTTTGTGAGTGGGATTCACTTGCAGCATCCTTTGGGATTGTTTAGAAGCCTAGAAGAGCTTGAAGCACTGGACAATGCTCTCAGGCATAGGGTGGGATTGTTGGGGTGTCCTGTGCAGGACCAGGAGTTGGATTTTGATGATCTTTGTGGCTTCCTTCCAGCTCAGGATATTCCATGGTTCTCTGATTCAAGATATGTATGTCTCAAATCCTCATAGCTGTGGAGCCAACCAAGGATTGCTGGTAATAACAACCAAGGATTGTTGGCAGTAACCCACTCTGGGAAAGAACAGGATGTGGCTGGAGAAGAGGCCACATGGAGGTAGGGCAGCATTTTATGGGACAAACATCCTTATTCTGGCTAGGGGAGATAAGCATGGCACAGGGATGGTGTTGAGAAGCAGGAAGACCTCTGGAGCCCCTTGACCCATTTCAAGAAAAGAAAAACTTGTTAACTAATTTGCATAGAAAGTGAGAATTTTTTCTCCAGGGTAGGGAAAATGTAGCTATAAAAGGTACAGCCATGAAGCCCAGGTGCATCTGTGCCCCTGGATACCCCATCAGCTGGATCAATGCTGGAGTCAGGAATGGTGATCTCTCACTCTCCCTTCCTTTCTGCCCCTTCCTCTTTAATCCATCATCCTCTCCCTCTTCCCTTTCACTCTATCCTTTATCCAAAAGCCACTTATACTTAGCCACTTATGCTTATACTGAGATCAGGGAGATCAGCGACTAACACACCAAATTCCACGCCAAGTGTGTAATTTGTTAATAAAACTTGGTAAGCTCTTGCAGGCCCTCCCCCTTTTTTCTTTCAACCATAAGCATGTACAAACCTTGTGAGCCCCGTTCCCCTTAAGGGTGGGATGCCACACAGTGAAAAGGCTGCTAGCAGTGAATGAAAAATATGAATTAAAATGCATGCTAAGGAAAACAGCCCATTAAAGTAATGTGTGCTGTAAAACTGCTCATATTTCTTTCCCAAAATGCAGGAAGTTATGTTATCATCCTGTTTATTAGCTGCTGGCAGCCAATCCCTCTTCAGACACAACAACTGGGGATGAGCAGAGCATCAAGATAAACCAGTGAAAATTGATGTCTTGCTGGCTAAAAAGTGACAGGACTGAAGCAAACATTTGGGGGCTTTTTTGGTTTTAACATGGAGCAGCTGCTCTGAGCCTGTTTACAGCCACGAAATTAAGCTGAAGGGAAAAGTGAAACTCCCTAAGGCTGTGGAATCTCCCTTGCCCACAGGATCACCCATGAACTCCCATAGCAGTGGGAAGCTGAGTTTTCCAGCATTACAGAATTTCTTGGGTCGGAAAACACCTCCAAGATCAAGTCCAACATGGGGACCAATTCCCACCTTGTCACCCAGCCCAAAGCACTGAGTGCCACATCCAGGTGCTCCTTGGACACCTCCAGGGATAGACTCCACCATTCCCTGGGCAGCCCATTTCACCTCATTGCCCATTTCATCTTTTAGGAGGCCTCCAGATCTATTTCCAGCTTTCTCTGTGACCTCCATCATGGTATTTATAGCTCTGTGCAAGCAGAGGGACTTTTCCATCAATGAGAGATGAGTTTTAGCATCACACAAAACCATCCTAAAGTCACAGGAGCTTGGATTAGTCATCAGAAGGAAAAAGGCAGCAATGTCATGCAGGAAGAAGTGATGGATGTCTCTTAGAGATTGACAAGGAAAAGAAGAACCTTTAAGAAGAGCTCCTCCTGAGCAAGGTTTTCTTTCATAGCCCCCTCTCCATGGCACTCATTAGCTAATGAGGAAGAGTTTGGTGCTTGCAGAAAGAGGTGGGCAAGGAATTTCCTTGGAAATTTGGAATTTTTCCTTGGAATTTACAGGATTTTCCTGTAGAGGATGGCCCTTGAGAAGAAGACTATGCAGCAAGGACAGCAACTTTTTTTGTAAAGGTAACATAGTAGGGGTTGGGTGGGTGGGGGTAATTTTTTTTTTCTTTCCTTGGATGGGAGAATTCACCCAAAACTCTATTCAGCTCTGTTTTGACTGAGCAAAGTCTGTGGCTCAGCGAGAAAAGTGGGTTTAAGACAGTGAATAATGTGATTTTTATTGCTTGGCTTGCCTCAGTGAGGCACAACAAGTAATTTCTGTTGCTCAATGTGTTCTTGCTTTGTGTCCCAAATTACCACTGCTTACAGAAGCTGGAGGTGGCACCAGCTTGCAGGGGATGGATGATAAAACCAGAGATGTGAAATTATTTTAATCCTTGGTTATGGTAAGTATTTTTTTGAAACTTTATTCTCTGGCATTTTTGGGTTTCAATAATGTATTTTCAACAATGTACTTTCAACAAGCAAATTAATTGTGGATTTATTTCATTTTTTAAATGAAAAGTTCCTTGCAGTCCAGTGGGGTGAAAGCTCTAGTGAAGCTTTTGCTATATCCACTTCCAGTTGGAAAAATATGCTGAAAAACCTGACTGCTGAGTGCCTTTAGGAAGCAAAAGAGTTTTCCTGAATTGTTAAGTTAGCACCAAAACCTGGGGAGCCAATTTCTCCATGATTCATGTGCTAAAAGATTAACTCCTGTAGCCTTCAATAATCTGAAAGTTTTATGTCTGTCTAGAGTTTATACAGTGTGTGCCGACCTCTTAATATTACAGTATTTCATCAGAAGAAATACATCTGTTCCTAATACTGCTCTCAAAAAGCAATCATTTCTACCCCTGACACAATGAAGTGATTTCCTTAAATATTTTCCCCAGCAGCTATTTTTTGCATATATTGCATACTTCTCTGCACATAAAATTTGACATTTTACATTTTTTTTTTCCTTAAGTGGATGTTTCAAATTCACATTCTAAGCAGTTGTTTGCTTGTGTGTGTTGGGATGGGTTTTTTCACTATAGTGTAGTGAAAATAAAATAGATGTGATAATGGGAAGAAATTCTTCCATGTGAGGGTGGAGAGGCCCTGGCATAAGGTGCCCAGAGAAGCTGTGGCTGCCCCATCCCTGGAAGTGTTGAAGGGGGCTGGAACAAAATGGTTTTTCATTGTCCCTTCCAACCCAAACCATTTTGTGATTGCATTTATGACATTTGTTCCATAATCTCCCTGTTCCTGTGACACATTCCTGCTGGAAAGCTGAGCAGCCTCTGGGAAGGAGCAGAGCATGGTAGGCAGAGACTGGCACATTTTCTGGGCACAAATGGCCTGGATTTGGGCTTGGCCTTGTGCAGCTTTCCCAGCTGGCACACCCAGAGACCTTGGATGCCTCACTGCCCCAGACCACAGGATATCTGATCCAGTTTTCCTGCCCAGCCACGCAGCATCCACAGAAAATATATTGACTAAAAACCTGAGAAACAACTGCAGCCCTTAAAATCCCTTGTGCATGTGGGGTGGATCATGCTGTTCTCATGGGAAAAAGAGGTGGATTTGTAAATGGGTCCCAACAGCTTTTCTGAAAGGGGGACAAGGAGAGCAAAGCATCATCCCATAGCTGATGTAGGATGCTGTGAGCATCCTCTAGGCCCCTCCAGAAGTCTGTCTGATAGGGATGTCAGAGTCAAAACAAACAGGCTTCTGCCTTCACCTGCATTTGCTTTCTTGGATTTTCCCTTGTCCATCATCACTCTGCTTCCCAACCAAACTGCTCAGCCTCAAATTCCCTTGGCTTGGCTGTTCTCTGCTGTATCCACAGCCATGAGGGGCAGCAGCTGTAAGCCCTGCCAGGGGCTTGGAAGTGGACACCAGGCACCCAGAACAGCTCCTTGCATCCCCAGCAGTGGGATGTGACTGCAGTCATGGCTGTGGGTTGAGCAGCTGGGAGAGCCAGCTCCCAAAATCCTGATGTGGAGCCAGGGAGCTGCAGATTGCCCTCTGGAGGTGATGCGTGCTCCTCTCTTGTCTGGATGAATTCCCCCTTAAATTTCCCTGAGCTGGGGAAAATGTTAGCCAAAAGCCACTCCCAGTGTGATTTTGAGGCTGAATGCCATGATTTTTCCATGTGAAAAAAGCTTGGTCACCTTTTTAAGGGACATAAGTGTCACCTCTTCATCACAGAACACTGAATTCCACCTGGTTCCACAGGCCTTTAGAAGCAAAGCTATTTGTAGAAACTCAGGATGAGCGGAATAGGACAGATCCTGGATTTATTCATGGCTCCAGGTGGAGACATTAAGATTTGTCTCAGCTCTTTTGAAACATAAACCTTCCTGCCAAGTGCTACTGGGAAGGTGAGGTTTGTGGGGTTGAGGGTTGCCCTGAAAACATTTATTCTTACAAAGGCAAAACTGTACATTTAAAAAAAAAAAAAAAAAAAAAGCCTGAAAGGGTGGAAAAAAATCTCCCTGCTTTTGCAAGCTACTGGAGCTCTGATTTTTGAAAACCAGTGTTCAGCAAAGCAATAGAGTTATGGTGCTTCCATATCCTACCCAGGCAAGTTCCCTGGGTGCTAGAATTTAATATGAATCACATATTCATTTCTGTCCTTCTAAGCATGCTTTTGGCTTAAAATCTAGTTGTTTTCTCCATCCAAAGACTGAGACCAAAATAGAGCCGTTAATAAGAGGAAAGGGAGTATTTGCTAAAAAGAAAAAAAAAAGCGGAAACTCCCTCAAAGATCAATGACTCTTTATGTATAGTAACCGGAGCCTCCCGGAGCCTCTCCACCCAAACAAATCGACTCCTTAATGTGGAACACAGATCACTTAAAAAGGTGGAAAAAGTGATGGGCATGTGGAGGGGGTAAGGCTGGCTGTGATTCACGGCGGGGAGGAGCACGCAATGCCACCCGGCGCCGTGCACGCCCAGCGCAGGGCAGGCTCACCCCCTCGCTGGAAATCCAGTGGGGAACACAATCCAAGGCTGGCAAGGCTGTGCAGTTACCACAGTTTGTACTGATGGAAGGAATAAGATGTTCCCTTCCCTCCTGTTCCTGGACAGGCACGTAGCAGAAGTAGAAGAGGAACATTATTTTTTAGAATTTTTTTTCCCCTCCTTCGCATCTGGGAGCAGGGGCTGGTTTAGCTCACCCTGAAATCAGGGAAAGTTGCTGAGTTTGAATGGAAAATCGTAGAGATGTTTGAAAAACCAGAAAGGGAGCTGGGGAGGGTGCTGGAAATTGGAAAGGGAATGAATGAACGATGGTGTGGTGGCATCCCTGCACTCCTGCCTTAAACACAGTCACAGCCCTGATTATGGTCAACCTCTCTGCAAAGGCAGAGTAAGTTTGGGGATGAAAAGCCTGTTTCCCTGGGCTCTGACCGAAGAGATGGTGCCAGGGAGATGTGGAGTTGAGTCTCTCCTCTGCATTCTTACAAGACCTTGGAGGAATTCTCCAGCTCCGTGCAACTTGGAGCCATCTCCCTACAAACCTCCTAAACTGGGTATTTGTGCCCCAGAAGCATCACTATATAAGCACTGTAATTATCCAACCACAAATACTGATTCTTTTTTCCTTAAACCAGCAAGAAAGGGGGTAAAGTCAGAATTTTGAAAAACGCCGGATTCCTCCCCCAAGAGCTCACATGAATCATCACAGCAATCAGAAACGAGCTGAGAGTTTCCCATTGCACAAACTGGAACCAGAGGAGCTTTGGCTACCCCCATTCCAGCCGCTTTTGGCCCTTTTGCTTGGTCAGGAAACCAGTTTGGCCACAACCATTTCTCGCCCCAGCTCTGCTTGGGAAGGGAGGGCTTTGCTGAGCCCAGCGGGATGGTGGCAGGGTGTCTCCAGATTAGTCATAGCCGCCCCCTCAGCAAGTCCCAGGAGGCTGAGGGCAACTGGGGCTGTGCGGGGAAAGGGCTGGGGAGGGCAGGAGGGAGAGCAGATGGGAGCTGTGGAGAGGGATGGTGGCTCCATGCATGGCTGGAGAGCCCTTTCCCTCAGGGGAAAAGCTGCTGCTTGGCTGATTTCCCTCTCTGTGGATGACCACAAGAGGATGAGGATTATCCTTGGAGCCACATGCTGGCCCACCCCGGAGCAGTGGGGACATGCCTGGCAGCAGGAGTGGCACGGCTGAGCACCTCTGCTGGGTTCATCCTACCTCACCTTGGGGCAGGAGGGGTGAGAGCAGATATCCAACACCCCCCCCAGCCGTTGGAGCAGGAAAGGGGTGCTGAGACACCCCCTCAGCACATTCCTTGCGAGGTCCTATCGATGCCCCCACCTCCTTGTGCTGATACATCTTCCCAAACCACCACATGCCCTCCTTGGGGCACTGCTTCCCGCGTCATCCTGCTCCCATCCCATCACACTGCTGCTGCAGCGATTCCGAGGCATCGAACCCAAAACCCATGCTGAGGAAATACACAGATCAGTGCTTTTGAATGCATTGAGTTCCCCTGCAGTGGTGGGGACAGGGGTGTTCCCACACACCTGCGGTGCATCAGCTCCGGGCGGAGCTCACGGGCTGGGCGAGCCGGCAGCATCGCTCCGCTTTTCTGAGACTGATGCAAACCTGGGCATGGGTTTTGTCCAAAATTCCCTGAAAAAAACCCACCAAAGAGGCAAACCATGACTTAGCAGCTGCTGAGGTTAGGCTGAGGACTCCCACACGGCAAGCAACACTTACCCCTGAGTGAACCTCCAGAAGAGTTGCTTATTCCAGGATTTTCCTCTGCGGAGCGCCTCTCACCCTTGCTTCATGGCGTGCGCTGCTGCTCAGCCTTCCCAGCCCCCTGTGGCCGTGCTCAGTGGGGTGCAGGCACTGCTGGGATGCGGGAATGGTGGGGCACGGCTGGGATGAGGGCGCTGGAGGGACGCTGGTCCCTGCGCGGCTGCTGCCGTGGGTCTGAGCGGGACCGGAGGAGGCAGCGGGCTCGGGAATGCCGGGGGGCCGGGCGAGCCGGCGTCGCAAATGGGATCCAGATGGTTGGGGCTGGCGTTCCCGGGGCTGAGGTCAGAGCTGCTCATCACACGCAGTCCCGTCCCCCCCTCCCGCTTCGGGGGACGCCTCCGCACTGTGTGGCTTCTCCTCCTTGCGCTGGTCCTGCGCGTCCAGAGCGCTGCTCGCTTGCTGGTGAGAAATAGATACTCAAATTTAAAAAAAAAAAAAATTAAAAGAGAGAGAGAGAGAGAGAGAAAAAAAAATTAAGCCCTGTGGAATGACAAAACTATGTCTTTTAGTCTTGGATGTTTGCAGGAGTCGGGATGTGCCAAGGACCGTACCAAGTTATGCAGGGCTCCATAGCAGCAATGCTCAGAGATGCTCGAGGCTGAGATTCTTACAGCATCAGCATCAGGGGGAAAGAGTCTCTTCTCTGTGCACCTTCCCATTAAAATAGAACAGCAGGTTTTTATACCTGCCCAGGAACAGAGGCAGAAATGTTTATAAGTTATACATAACTTATAAACAAAAGTTAACGCCTTAGCATAAGGATAAATATTTTAAAAGATATATAGGTTGAAAGGAAAAGTTTAAAAGGCAACAAATCCGGTCTGCAAGTTCCTGACTGGTGATTTTTAAATTTTTTTAAACATATGTGAAGTGAAAGAATGCTCTAACCTTTCATTAAGCAGAGCCTAATAAATTTGGGGCTAATTTTATTCCTGTGCCTTGTGCGACAGCAGATCGCTGGCCAAAGTTAAACATTTCAGGCTGCACTGGCTTGTGTTTTGCAATAAACACTGGTATGGAAACTTTAACTCTTATCTCTTGCTCTTGCTTGGTTCCATATAAGGCTGGAGCGGAGATGGTGTCCCGGGAATCAAATAGTCAAGTTCTTCTCTTTTCAAAGGCGGATTTATGATGTTTGCTCTTGGGTTTGTGCTCTTTGAAAGACCAGCCACATAAAGAAATAGCTGGAATGCTTCAGGGAAGTGCTGAGCCCTTGGACTGAGGCAATAACTCATTTTAGAAATGGTGCTTGGCTTGGTGCTGGCAGAGACTGAATATGCAGTGGGACCCAGAGTGGAACTCCCCAGCCTCATGCCCAAAGGCAAGCAGGGTGTTATGTCACCCCTCCAAAATCTGTCAGGCTGGAGCTTACCAAATAATAAATGAGCCTGGCAAAAGGGAGCTGCAGCTCCTTGCTGGGTGTCAGTGGGCACTGAACAGGGGATGGCAGAAACGGGAGCTGCTGGAAAGCCATGACAAAGACCTTTTCTTTTTTTTTCTTTTTTTTTAATTTTTACTCAGAGTGAGAGACAGCTGCTAAAAGATAAAATGCATACAATGGAGGAGCATTATGTGGGCATAAGCATCCAAACCAAAGGCCTTTCCAGGTGACTTCAGCTGTCAGGCAGAGCTCAACTGGGATGCCCCATCCCTAGNCTTGAAAACCAGAGTTTTCTGTGTGGCAGTGAAGGAGTGCAGGGAAACACCTTTAATTGAGTGGAAAAAAAGCCAACAAAAAAAAACAAAAGAACAAACAACAGGAAAGCTCCACACACCCCCAGAACAGTAGTGAAAAACAGCCAAGTCAGAGAATTCCAGATAAATAATGTAACAACACTGGTAAAACGTGTGTGACTCGTGTTATGTGCCTATCACAGCTCAATTGAGAACACGTTTAACTTGGGAGTTAGATTGATTTCTTTTTGTGCCGTTAGCATTTCTTCTTTTTTTTCTTTTTATTTGTCTTAACATGGTTTTAATATTGAAGTGACTTTTACCAAGTGCTCCAATAATTAAATGAGGCTGCAAGAGCTCTTCAGTTCCCATCTGACTGCCTTTGTGGCTGTAAGAACCAAGCTGGAAAATTTTTCTTTCCAAAAAGAGGCTTTATCACTGACACATAGTGGGGGAGCAGCCAGACAGGAAGCTCAGGGCATTTTGGGAGGGGGTTATTTTTTTCCCCCCTTTCACTCACAACCCTTTACAACCCTTCCTTCAGCAGTTCCCTCTCTGTGACTCCCAGCAAAGCGATCCCCATCCATCATGGGAGCCTGGGCGTGGCTGCTGTGGCATTCTGGGGATGGGTGACCTCCCTGGGGAGAGGGTGACATCTGCAGGGACAGAACATTTTCCACCCCCAGACACCAAACAAACCCTCTGATAATTAGTAAAAGACTGGATCACATCATGCTGGTAATTTCTAGAGGCAGTTGGGACTAAGTTTAGTAATATTTCCTCCCTGGTGCATTAATAACTAGACGTGATTAATGCTATGAGTCAGGAAGAAGGTTTTGAGGAATTCTCTTTCTACCCAGGAAAAAAATTAAAAGCCCTGTGTGCTACATCATTTCCAGGACGCAAAGGTGACTTTGACGTCCTCCCACCACCAGAATAACGGTCCCAGCTTTAAAAACATCCAGTGAAACTGGCAGGGAGTGGTTAAATTTTGCAGTTCTTTTCTGATGTGCCTCAACTGGGCAATTTCTACCCTGACTTATGAAACTTCTGTGGATTTCACTCGTGTGATTCAGGCAAAGCACAGGGTGGCTGTGGGTGCCTAACTGACACATGGTGACACCCAGGAGCATCCCTGCCTTGGCTCCATCCTTGAGCACCATCTGCTGGCTTTTCCTCCAGGGACTCCTCGGGCATCTGCCCAACCCAAACTCATCTTTTTCCCCCTCAAATAAAAGCTGCTCCTGCAAGACAGAGATGGTTTTTTGCTCTGAAATTAGGAAGTACCACCAAAACCAAGGGTTGCTCCATTACTTTCCCACCATCAGCTGAGTATCTGCACAGCAGATCAAGGGTGCAGGGTCCCACTCCTCACAGCCCTTTTTTAAAGAACAAACTCTTTTTCCTGCATGGAAATCAAGGCAAAGAGCAGGGACAGAGGGCAGGGCTTCAGATTGCATTTTAATTTTGCTTGCAATAGACAGTTTCCTTAGTTCCAAAGAATTTGCTATTGCTGTTATTCCAATACCTCCCCAGCACCCTGTTAAGAAGTGGTCCAGAAAATATTTTCCTGAAGTTCCCTTGGTTCTGCTTTTCTCCTACATTTTCTGTTTGTTTGTCTGCCTTTGTGCAAATCTTTCTTGATGTATTTTTGTCTCATCAAATGACTTTGGAACAGTCAAGGAAAGGGGCAAGAGCATCTCTAGATGGGCTGGTCAGTGTGAGAATTAAGAAAAGATAAGAGACACTTGGCTCTGCCCTTCCCATCCTGCAGCACTGGCCAAGAATTTAAAACATCTCTCCAAAATCTTCCACCTTCCATCCCTCAAAGTGTTCAAGGCTGGGTTAGATGGGCCTTGGAGCAACCTGGTCTAGTGGAAAGTGTCCCTGTCCATGGCAGATAGTTGGAACAAGATGAACTTTAAAGTCCCTCCCAACCCAAACCATTCTGTGATTTTATGATTCTGTTATTTTTTTCCCCCTCTCATAAAAAAATCTCAGCAACAAAAGCAAGCCCAACCAGGCTGTGTGTGTTATCTGAGTATATGTACACACACTTAATCCATGGCCTGCAAAAGAGATCATAATTCAAAAGGTGAAACTTGGAGCTCTAACCAACCACATCCTGCAAAATCCCTTCTGCTAGAAGGGATTTTCAGCTTCTGTGATTACAGGGAACAAACTATGCTCAAGTATGTAAATAACATGGATATTTTCCCCTCTAACACAATGCACAGCCTGTAGGTCAGTAAACTCTAATGTGAACTGTGATGCTTGTCTTCTAGGAAAGATAGCTCAGCTCTTTTTCAGAATAAAAGATAGCTCAGGGAGTATGACATGTTTTGGTCAACACAGACCTTGCCAGCCTTTGCTTTGGGTTACTCTTGTTTTCTTGTTTTAGAGCCTTCCAGGTGATGCCTTGCACAAGGGGATGAAAAAATCTTTCCAAGTCTTGGCCTTAATGTCCTGCAGCAACTTGTGCTGCACAAAAAACTGGTTGAAATGAGCTGGATTTCAACAGTTCAATGAAACTTCCAACTTTTGTGATGGAAAAGCCTGTTGCTAATTACAGGGAGAGAGGTGAGGTGGCTTGAAAAGAGCTGGAGTCAGAAAAACTGAGAGGCCAGAAATACTCACTGCCCACACGGACAGGATGATGTAACGGCAGACGAGCTGAAGAGGAATTATAGGGAATTATTTGTACTCAAAGAGGAATTGTAAGGAATTATTCATACTTATGAATGAGTGTTGTGTTATTTGGGAAGTTGCAGAGGGGAAAAATAGACCTGGGGGTTTGCTGGTGGCAGCTCCTTGGAAACCTGTGGTCATTGTGCCCCAGTGCTGAAAAGAAAAAATTGTGTGTTATGGCAAAAGTGAGAGGAGAGCCCAGGAAATGTAGAGGTCTGTGTTGGTGTGCCACACATCCCAGGTGCCAGGGGGATGTTCTTGTTAGGGTTCTCTACTAAAGAAATAAGAAAATACATTTTTTATCTTGCCTATGTGGTTTTTTACATGATAGAATATTCCATGACTTTTCTTGTCTGTGAGTAGGGTGAGATGCAAGCTGGGGACCAGCAATGCTGGAGTCTGAAAAGACCTGTGGGGATCATAGCCCACACCCCAGACTTGCCAGGGTTTCTGCTTCTCCCCTGGGGCACCAGGTCCTAAGTCAGCCCTGGCCATGAGTTCCTGACAGGGGGTCTGTCCAAAATGCTGCTGCTTTTTAATCTTTGGAGCTAAAAGGAACAGGCTTAATTCAGCTGTGAAAATTGGGCCACCCTCCTGACTTGAGCTTTGAACTAAGGGGAGGAAAAATCCCTACATTCTGCTCAAGGTGAGCAGAGGGATTTGAGGAGGGTTGAATCCTCTCTGCGTCTCTTTCCATAGAATCACTAAAGGGTTTGGGTTGGAAGGGATCTTAAATCTCATTCAGTCCTGCTCCATTCCACAGGCAGGGACACTTTCCACTATCCCAGCTTGCTCCAAGCCCCATCCAACCTGGTCTGGAACACTTCCAGGAATGGGGCAGCCACAGCTTCTCTGGGCAACCTGTGACAGGGCCTCACCAGCCTCTCAGGGAAGAATTTCTTCCCAATATCCCATCTAATCCTGCTCCCTGAACTGGGAAGCTGTTTCCCCTCACCCTGTGATTCCATGCCTCTCCTCTAAGTCCTTTTCCAGCTCTCTTGGTGCCTCTTTAGACACTGGAAGGTGCTCTGAGGTCTCCCTGAATCCCCTGGGTGGGCACAGGGATTCAGGCTGCATCATCATGCTCTCTTCCTTATAAACTTCCTGTCAGTTGATGGGGGAGCTTATACAAACATCATCTCAATGTCGTGGCTGTTTTGTTTGGAGTTAATGTCCAAAAAATCCCAGGAAACAGCACGTATGTGGTCGGTATGTATTTATTCCTGAGGGGCTTATCCAAAATTTATACTGAGCATATGGAACAACTTGTGCTTGAGATGTTTGCCTTGAGATGTTTGATACATCTGCAGATGCCGAGTTTCTAACAAGGAGGGGAAACTTTGGAAGCTAAAAAGCCATGGGTTTTTGCCCAAAGCTATTTAGAAGCTGGTCTAGGCAATTTCCAGAGTGATGGATTTTGCTGCATGAGAGCTCTGTTGGAGAACTTATCTTAAAGCAAACATCAGTTCCTCAGCACTGCCAGGTTATTCCCACGCAGTCAAACACAAACTATCAAGAAAGTGAGAGACCTTAAATTGGTATTGAAATAATTTTCAAATGTGAAAAACAAACCAAATGAATCTGGTACAGCAGCACAAGTGACCAGATGTAAGCTCCTGCTTAAAATTTGGGTAAAAGGGATTTTTAAAAAAGCATTAGAAAATTACTTTCCTGACGAAAATAATGTTTTGCTAATTTGCTTGGCAAGTGGATTTGTTGTTTGCTTGGGGGTTTTTTTGCTAAGGAAGCCAGCCTGGTTTTACAGAGCCAAAGGAGAAGCTGAGTCTTTTTGTCCTGTAGCTCAGTTTTGGGGAGGAAAGAGAGACTCAGGAGGTTGTTATTGGGAAGCATTTCCAAATTAATGGCAAATCTCTAATGAATTTTTCCCCATATTTAGGTGTCCCTTTGGACAACCAGCACCTGCAGCTCTCACAGTGCCAGGACCCTGCTGCAGCCCCTGGGCTGGGGATGTCCCTGGATGTGAAAGATCAACCTGTGCTGGGACAGGAAGAGGTGGGGATGGCTTTGCCTGGTTACAGTTGCTGTTTATGACCCTTTCCAACCACTCGTGGCAGGAGGAGTGGAAAAATTGCCTTCAACGCTCCATATAAAACCTGGAGCCTGCAGCCTTGCCAGCCTTACAAAGTATCCTCTGTCAAATGGCTCATTCATTCATTCTCCAGTGGGGACACGTGAAAACCACATCATTTCCCCAAGGTGGAACAGCAGTGTGCTTGTCCCTAAAAAAATCCCAGTGTGGCAGCAGGTCACCTGTCACCTACAAGCAAGCTGGAACAGGGATGCTCTTTATGGGACTGAGCATCTATGGGAGTAAAGCTCAGGCAGAATGAGCCTGAGTGCCAGCAAAGCCTGATGGAGATTTCTGTCTCCCTGAGGAACATAAAGAACATGGCCAGGAATGCTGTCCCCTTCCCTCAGGTTTGGCACATCACCATGCCTAGGGAGGAGGTGCATGGAGAAGATGAGTTCACAGTGGGTGATGGCATGTCCCAATCCCTTGCTCCCAAACTGTGACCAGGCACTCTGCACTGTCACCCCCAAGGATGTCCCTTCCGTCTGAACCTGCTCAGCAAAGCTCAGACACTGTGGAGTTTTTGGATCCACTTCCACAGGGAGTGTTTTATCCTCTTGTGAGCAAGTCCAGCTGTAGCCTGTGTAGTCCAACCCCCTCCAAATATATGGAACCTCCACCACCCTGTCCCTTTGGCAAAATGCTGCTGCCCAGCCACGTGCCAGGACAAGGCCCTGTATCCAAGATAACGGATGCTCCAGCTCAAAGCCCAGATTTATCCCCATGGGATGCATGAAAACAGAGGTAGTGTGTTCATGAGCTGCCCTTCCTCTGCTCTTCCAATGCTCTTGGACTGTCTTACTTTAATCTGTGTGTGTTTTTTCTGGTTTTATCTAACACTCGGGGGTCTCTGGTCCTCCAAGCAGCAAGGAGAGGGATGGCAAGATGCCAACAAGCACCATCCACAAACACCAGCATTTCTTTCACAGCTAATCTGCATTAGGCTCCCTCTCTGCCTTCAGAGCAATCTAATTCTTTGGAAATTTGAGGTTCTGTCATCTGGCATGGCAGCTCTGATTCATCAATCCATCAGACTTATTGTCCTTTAATTAGAAGGACCTGCATCCAGCCTGGCCACTGGTGAGGTTATCACTAGCCAAAAAATACTTGTGCAGTTTATTGGGTGAATGTGATCCTTTTTTGAGTCTTAGGGAAGCTTCATCCACCTTCATGCATCATGGAAAAGGCTGTATCCTGCAAAGGCTGCAGCAGTGAGGCTCTAGGCAATCCTTCAGCTTTTCCATATTGCCATTCCCTCCCCAGTTTGGGTGCACACACCAGAAGGTGAGCTCTGACAGGGCACCTAAATGATGTGGGAGTGGGAGAGCAGGAACAGGATACATGGTACAGGAGTGGCTTTTCCTATGGCATCATCCTGAATAAATCCCTCATGGAAGGCAACAAGCTCAGGGGTGTTCAGGGACCATCACTGTGTCCAGCATCTCCCAAAGCCTGCTGACCTCTTGTGATGTTTTGAGGGGGTTGGGGTGCATTATGTGGCTTTAAACTGACTTGTGTGGCTATAGAGATATGAGGTTCTGTATCAAGGAATGCCTTGAAGGCAATGGTTTCCCCCAGCTGTGCTTTGGTGGAATCCAGGAGCTGATATATGGCAAAAGGGGATCAAATCTTCTTTGGGATTTAACAACAGGATGTTGTTTGTTTCAGGTCATTTTTACACAAATGACCTGGAACTCCTCATAGAAAAGCCAATTTGGTATTCAGCTAGGATGAGAAATACCAGAGACAGAGAGAGAGCAAGGAGGAGATTTGGGTTTTTTCCTGTTAGAGGCCAGCCCTGGCTGGGCTCCAGCAGTCATGGGATAGCAGTTGTGATTTCCCTTCTCTATCAACAGAAGGAACAGAAGGGAGGAGAAAACATTGATTTTAAGCCTTCCACAGAGGGGTTGTGTGGGGCTACAAGTGCTCTGAGGTCTATGGGGGCTGTGAATGTTATAGAGCCTATAGCCCCTATAGAGGCTGTGAAAGCTAGAGCTGTAAGGGGTATAGAGGTTTTGGGGGCTGCAAGGACTACAGGAATTTGGAAGGTTATGGGGTCTGTGAGGTCTTTTAGAGCTTTCAGGGCTGTGAGGACTCTGGGGCAATGAGATCCATGATGAATGTTATAGAGCCTATAGCCCCTATAGAGGCTGTGAAAGCTAGAGCTGTAAGGGGTATAGAGGTTTTGGGGGCTGCAAGGACTACAGGAATTTGGAAGGTTATGGGGTCTGTGAGGTCTTTTAGAGCTCTCAGGGCTGTGAGATCCATGGTGAACGTTATAGGGCCTTTGAGGCCTGTCAGGGCTATGGGGCCTGTGAGGGCTAAGGTAGCCATGGGGACAGCAAGGTCACTCACAGGCAGGAGAAGGAGTGATTGACAGGTGGGACTCGGTGATTGACAGGTAGGACTCGGTGATTGACAGGTGGGATCGGGCCATCAGATTGATTAACATGTGGGACTAGGAGTGACTGAGATGGGGGTGAGCCCCTCAGAGCCATGGCAGCCCCAAGGTGTGGCCAGCGAGGGTGGCAAGGGGCAGGGCAGCTGCGGGATTCAAACTGAGGGGAAAGATGAGAGAAAAAGAGTGGGGAAGGGAGACAAAAAAGGGCGAAGAATATGATGGGGAAAAGGCAGGAGAAGGTAGGTAAAATGGCAGGAAAAATGAGGGGGAAAGGGCTGGAAATGTGAGGTGAAAAAGGGCAGGATACGTGAGGTGAAAAAGGGCGGGAAAAGGGGAGGGGGAGTAATGGCGGAAAACGTGAGGGGAAAAGAAAAAAGGGCAGGAAAATGAAAGAAAAAAAGGGCGAGAAAGATGAGGATAAAAGGGAAAAGAGAAAGGGCCGGCAGCACCAGCACGGTGAGGACGAAATTTCGCACAGAGCCGAGCTGGCGTGCAGAACCTCCCAGGGAAGCTTGGGGTCGCTCCAGGCCTTGGGAATGCAGCAAAGCAGGGCGGCTGGAAGGGAAGGAAGCCTGGAAGGAGCCGGGCCGGACCCTGCAGGCTCCCTGTGGCCACAGGAATTCCCAGGAGGGGTCAGAGGAGGAGGAGGAGGAGGAGGAGAAGGGACACTCGGGCTGGAGCTGGGACGCCCGCCTGAGGGGACGCTCTCCTCATCCCGGCCGCGCCATCCGGCTTCTCTTCGGAGACTTTGGCTTCTACTTTATTTGTTAATTTATTTTCCCGCCGAAAAATAAATAAATAAAGGAGACAACTCGGCCCCACAAAGGAAAAAAGCCAACCGAATAAAAAAACCACGCTGGAGACAGTCCCTGGAAGAGGAAGGGATCAGTGGTGTCACATCCCGGCCGGGTCCCAGAGCACGCCCAGCCCCAGGTGGGAGGTCTCAAACAGAGATTTAAAGTCAATTCTTTCCCCCCGCCCCTACAGACCTCTCCAATGGGAGACTACGGGGTTTTTATATAATATATTGCGTTGGAAGGGACTTCAAAGCTCATTTCATTCCCTGCTATAAGCAGGGACACCTTCCACCATCCCAGGTTGCTCCAAGCCCCATCCAGCCTGGCCTTGGACGTTTCCAGGGATGGGGCAGCCACAGCTTCTCTGGGAAACCTGTGCCAGGGCCTCCCCACCATTATTGTAAAAAACTTTTCCCAGTGTTTATATCTATATTGACCTCTGTCCTTCAGTTTAAAAGCATTACCCCTTGTGCTGAGGGATGGGGCAGCTCCAGGTATGGCTGGAGTGAGGCAGCATTTGGAGGCCCTAGGAAGATTTTTTTCTTTATCCTTTCTATTCCATCTTCCCCATCCCTCCCTAGGGCATCCCAGTGCCCCCCAGTTTCTCCCCAGTGCATCCCAGTGACCCCAGAACAAAGGCAGAGAGTTCAGGGGGAAAGGGATTTAAGTTGAGGGGAAAAAACTCCTTTTCCATTGTTGTTTGTGTTTAAACTGGGGGGAAGACCCCTTCACCTGTGATTTCAAGGTTATCAATTGAAGGAAATCCTGCCTTTTCTGTGTTTTTAGGGGTATCAATTAATTGACCAGGAATCCCCATTTCCCAGTTTAAATGTAAGGGAAAAATCTTTTTTATGCCATGTGATGGGTTTGAATTGAAGGCAATGCCCCATTTTCATCATTTTAATGTTTGAATTGAGAAGAATCCCTGTTGTCCCTCACCTTTTTAGGGTTAAAATTGAGGGATATGACTCTCTTTTCACATCATTTGGATGTGCTGCCTATGGGGTTGTGAGAGCTATGGGAGCTCTAAGGGCTGTAGGGTCTGTGTAGGCTATAGGGTCTGTAAGGGCTATCAGTTATATGAGGGGTGTGACAGCTATGGGGTTTGTTAAGGGTTATGGGGTGTGTTAGAGATGTGAGGGCTGTTTGGGGTATATGGGTTTTGGGGCTCTGAGGTCTGTGTAGGGTTTGGGGGCTTTGGGGGGCTGTCAGTGCTGTGGGGCCTATGGGGTTTTTGAGGAACTGTGAGGTTTGTGGTGGCTGTGGGGGCTGAGAGGGCTCCCTAATGTTCACATTGGTTAGTAAAAATGTCCTTACAGCTTCCACCCATAAATGATACTCCACAAACTTTGTTTCCATGTTCTCACTGATAGTTTCCTAATTGCTACAGATGTCAAGAGCATCGCTATCCACAATAATGAAAGTTGAATAGTTATTTTCTCTAAGTGAGGCTGTTGAGGTCATTCCAAATGAGATGTGGTCATGCCATAACATAATTTAATTGCTGTATTAATAGATGGAACCCATGGCAATCCCTCGTGAGTCACATACAGAAATAGCAGTGGCACTGTAAGCTCCTTCCCTTGTCCTGCCTGTTCTTCTCCAGCCTGATGGTGGTGATAAGTTGTCTTTGTAAAGCTGCCAAGAAACTGAAGGGAGAAGGAATTCCATCCCAGTGGGATCTCATGACTTGGAGATGACTGCAGGAGGACGGGGGGAGAGGCAGAGGCACCCAGGAAATTCCCGGGGTCAGCAATGTGCTTGTTGGAGCTCCTATTTTTGTTATGCTCCTGCGAATGACAGTCCTGTGACCTCTCTCCCTGTGGGTTTGAAATGGGCTGGAGCTGCTGGTGGATGCTCCTGGTTCGACTCCATCTGGCTTTTAGGAACTCCTCTGGCTTGGCCAGGTGTTTGGGATGACCCTGTGTCGAGGGGAGCCGAAACACCCTGCAGTGTTGATGGAGTGGAGCTGATGCCACTGTAAATCCACCCACCTCCCCAAACATCATTTCAGCACCTTGTGTAGGCACATCTTCCCTTAAGGCAGCTGTTTGGAAAACTGGGTACTGGAGAAATTATTGGGGTTTTGCCTCTTGGTTTGACCAAACAGGGACCCCTTCAGCAGGAGGAAAATGAGAATGTGGGAGTGTTGGGTGGCTTCACTGAGGTGGTGTTTGCTGTCTTTAGAAGCAACTGGATATTATCTTCACTCATCAATTTTGTTGAACTTTGATTATGGATTTACTTCCAGTTGCCAGTTCAAACATTGTGAAATGAATGGCTGGAGAAGGGCCAGGCCACATGTCCTATATATCAATTCACAGTTGTCTTACAAATGATTACCAAGAACTGCAAAGATAACAGCTCATGTGACTGTCATTTTTAAAAGAGTGGCCCTGCAGCTAGAAGTTCATTTCTCTTAAAGATACCCCAGAAATCCATTATTTTCCTCATGTGGCAAGAATGAAAATCAGAAATGGAGCCTGGGATCCATCTATGCCTGGTTTCCCAGGAGAGGCTTAGCTTATGACACTTCTCTCTCCCATTTTGCCACCAGGTCCCCACTTCAACTGGAATCAAGGTCCATTTGAGCTTCCAGCTAATAGGAAACACATAACTTTCCCTTTATATCCCTGCTCCTGATTTCCACCCGACCCTTGTGTGGTCACTGCTGGGGCTGGTGGACTTAGGCAGACATACAACATCATCTGGCCCTACAACCTGGAATCATAAAGGGTAGAAAAGTCTTCTAAGACTGACTCCAACCATTAGCCTAACACTGCCACTTCCACCACTAAACGATGTCCCCAAGTGCCACATGCACATATTTTTTGAAGACTTCCATGTTACTGTGTCTGCCTCAGTAGTTCTGGGTGTGTGTGGGGTGTGTGTGGTTTTTTTTTTTTTCTTTTGCATGAGTTTGGCAGGTTTAATTATCCTCCTTAAGGCAGAGGATTTCTGGGTCTGAATTGCTACAAAATCCAACAAACTGCTTTGAAAGAGGAAAAAGAAAAGAAAATAATTCTATCTTTGCTGTTATACACACTAGTGAGCTGAGGGGAGGAGTTTTCCTAAAGAAAACTCTGTATTGCTCTGTTCCCAGGCAATACTTTGCCAACAGAATACTTTGAATTTATTCCTGCACCCAGGACATTTCCCTTGAGGTGGTTTTCTGGCTAAGCCAGCCCTTTTCAGGGGGTATTGGCACTGCTGAACACTTGCATTTTTCACATTTTCATTGCATGGCAGGCCACATCTTCCTGATTTAACGCAACTTTTTTATCCTTCTGGAGGAGAATGTGTTGGGATCTGGGGCGGCCGGAGCTCCTGGCGGGATTGCAGCGGGAGGCCCTGGAACAGGAGCTCGTTGTGATGTTAATTAGCAGCCATTGACCGCTCCCTGTTCGGATGCAGTGGGGCGCAAGGGCTCTCGAACGCGCTTACATAAGGACCTGCCCAACTGATGTCGGGCCCCTGCCAATAAACTGATTGCTTTTGTCGGGACCGCTGCTGGACGAGGAGCTGGAAATCAATTTCTGCCTTCCAGAGAAGATCATGCATTCCCGATATCCAAGCTCGAACACTGCATCTGTAGTCATCACCTTTCCTGCGCAAAATCCATCCTAATTTGGATTCAAAATGCTTTTCTGGCTCTGTTCATAGTGTTTAATCTAATCTTTGTTTCAAGTGAGTTACCCGGGTGGATAATTCCCTCTACCCCTGGGTGGACAGCAGGGATTTTATTCCCACCAGGCAGTTTTCCTCTTTGGTCTTGCCGTCTTGCTCCCTGTTTACATTCCTGTCAGGGAGGGAAAAAAAAAAAAAAAGAAAAAAAAAAAGAGTGCCATCAATATTTGCTCAGATTAAGGTGAGAAATGGTTTTACTTTAATATCCCTAGACACAGAGGGAGTGTTTTACTGAGCAAGAGAACAGCCTTGGTAGTTGGATATATATTGCAATTTATATCCCTCTGGCTGTGTGGTGTATTTAGCACTTTTCCTAAAATCCTGTCAAACCGTCTTTTCTTGCTCACGGCAAACGAGGGAAGTGCTGCGTCCCAATTAAGCTGTTTGCCACAAGCAAAGCTCAGCTGTCCAAATTGCTGTGAGAGCAATGCAGGACGCCAGCCTCCGGTGCGGGGGGGAGCCAGATGCGCTTAAGTTTTCCTTACAAACTGCTGGTGGGGGCAAAATTTGTGTGATGAGATCACAGAGGAGCGGGCTGGGGGGCAGAGCATCCTGCTGGGGCAGGAGCCACCGCGATGGAGCCGGTCCTCCCGGGCGCGCAGGCACAGCTCCTCCAGGGGATGCTCCGCTCCCTCCCTCCCAAAGCCCGTGGCCTGCCTTCCCCGGGGAGAGGCGTTCGAAGGCTCCCTTTCATCCGCACACATCGAGCAGGCTGAGAGTAAACATCTCCCGTAGCCCCAGCCAGGCGGGCGAGCTCTGCAGCGGCTGCGGGCAGGACCCCGGGGGAAGGCAGGGCCGGCCTCCCGGCTGGCGAGGAGTCCCCGCAGCCGATAGGCATCGTGCCAGCCCTGCTGGGCGGCCAGGCTCGCCCGGCAGAGCGGCTGCGGAGCTGCCAGGAGCCGGCTGGCCTGCCCGCAGCTCTGCCCCTGCCCGGTTATATGGGCAGCCGCGGAGGTGGGGCTGAGCTCTTCCCCCTCCGTCAGCAGCATCCCAGGGTACGGGACAGCCAGCGCTCGGGGGAGCGAGTAACGGGATCGGCTTCGACTCTCGCCACGACGAGATGGGCAGGAAGCTGGACCTCTCCAAGCTCACCGATGAAGAAGCCAAGCATGTTTGGGAAGTCGTGCAGCGGGACTTTGATCTGCGGAAAAAAGAGGAGGAACGGCTGGAGTGAGTATCTGCTCTCCCGTCCCCGAGCTGGGGGCAAGCGAGCCAGAACCTCAGGTGGGCTGTAGGGATAAAACAACCTGCTGAGGCTGTGGGCGAGGAGGGGCGGCAGGAAACTGGGCTGTGAAAATCAAACACGGTTCGTAGATTGCGTTATCAGCAGCAAGGTGACGCATTCGGGCAGCAAAGGTGCAAACTGGCGCCGTGCCACCGGCGGCGATGCGGAGCGGTGACACCGCCGCACTTCACGGGGACAAATACCAGGAAATGCCTCCGTGAGGCTTGAGGCTGCTGGGGCTCTCAAGGGAGACTTCACCTGGGAGCAGAGGATGGGATTTGGCTCCCTTGGTTTTGCTTCGTGTGATGGGTCTCGTGTGTTTAGGGCAGGAGTTTTCAGCGAGTCCTGGGAGTCCTCAGATCCCTGAAGAATCGTGAAAAAACAACTGAGAGGGGTAGTAAACCTACTATTACAAGTAAACCTATTTTAGTAGCCTTAAATACCCAATACAGAGGGGCTGCACTGTTCTGGGCAGGTTTTAGGGGCCCACAGATTGGGAAAAGATTGAAAATAACTGGAGCAGAAAATTCTATAAACTTCTAAGTCCTTATAAACAGGGAGATGGACAAAAGTGCCGTTTAAAAAATGTTCTGTCAGATCAGATTAAATTGTGAGCATGAGAAATCACAGGGGTTCAGGTTTTGTTCATGAACTACATCGGACGCTGAACTTAATAATGCCTTAACATATTTCAAGAAGCTGCAGTGACCCTTTTCAGGGTCTGGCCAAGTTCTTGTTATTCCAGAGGAGTGGTCCATGCTCTCAGACCGGGTTTGGGCAGTGCTGCACTCCCACTGAACCCTCAGACCCTCCTGGCTCTGAATTTTGTGAGCCAGGGCTGGTGCTGATACCACGACAATGCCTGGAGATCAGGAGCTCATTAGTTCCTCTATCAGATCCAAAAAGAGAGATGAAGAGTGATAGCCATCCTTGGTTTGGGATATGTGCATCTCCCGAAACCTAACCATCATGGGAGGTTCTACATTTACACCATTGGCTACAAGAAACTCTCAGTGGTGTATTTTTCATCTCCTTCATAATTTTTTTTTTTTTTTTTTTTTGCCTAAGAAAAGCCAGCCTGCGTGGGAGGCAGAGATAATTCAGTATCATCATCTACTGCCTTCCTCTGCTGGTAGCTCTGAAGAGCAGGAAGGAGATCAGACAGGGGTATTTAAAAAAATTATCACCCTGCAGAGGGTGAATGTCTCCCTTGTGATGCATCTGAGCTCAGCCTGGAGGGAGGAGGTGGAGACCTACATTGCTGTGGCCTGCAGCAAAGAATTGGGCGAGGTGAATTCCTTCCTTACTGACCTTGGCGCCAGACTGGCTTATCTGGGTCCTCTCTGATGCCCAGGAAGCTTCCAAATTGAGTGCCATGCTCTGGGAGATGTAGAAGGTCTCGGGATGCTCCTACCCAGTTGCTGTCTCTCCTCCTGAAGATCATTTCCCCAGGTTTCTTGTTGTTTTTTTTTTCTTCTTTAATCATGCCCTGCAGAAGGCTGGCATTAAGCATTCTGAACTACAGAAATTTCTGTACTTTCTGAATAATTTCAGCAACAGACCAGACCACCAGTCTAGGAAAGTATGCCACATTCCTGAGTGCTGGACATGGAGCTACACAAGAATTTTCTGTCTGTGACAAGCTGGGACATGATGTGACATTATGGGAGACCCTTCAGCCATTCACTCTGTGCTCTGACCAGCCCCATCCATTTACTATTCTATTCATTTACTTTTCTATTCACCGGGCTTGTCTCAACCTGCCAGCCTTGAAGAAATAGCCCATCCACCCCCTCCCCAGCTTGGTCTTTTTCTTCCCTTTTTGCTGCTTCTCTGTATTTTGTTTTTGGCAGAAGCTATTCACCAACAAGGGACAAAGGCTTCAAACTGCACAGGCATGTGAGGGCAGTGCTTTGCCTAAAAATTCAAATAATGGCCATTTTGAGGAGTCTCTCCTTGATTCTTTCCTGAAACATCCATGCCCACAGCCCCAGTTTTGGGGGATGGCTCCCTGCATCTCTCCTGGAGCTCTGTAGGTCCAACCCTGCTGCAGCTGGCATCCCAGCACCACAGATTTATTCATTCTGCCGTGAGCAGAGCAGGGAAGGGGCTGGCTGGTGCTCCTTCCAGCAAGAGGAGACAAGAGGTGTGCGGTTCCTGCGGGTTTTAAACTGGTTTGGCTGAGACTCTTCCTTCCTTTGGCAGGTCTGGTGGGTGAGGGAGGAGAGGTAAAGGGATCCAACCGGTCTCTGGGAACCAGAAAAAGCAGTTCCAGTAAAAAAGATTGCATCCTACTGGCAAAAGCCTTAGCACTGGAGTGGAAAAGGCATACTGAGTCCAACCCAAGGGTTTTCTATTTGAGGGTTTCTTTTCAGAAGTCACTTAAATTTACTGCTGGGACATTTGCATCAGTTTGTCTAAATCACTGCTAGGATGGTGAACAGCTGATTATACAAACCGGGTGCTCAGTTCTGTCTTTATACTGGTTTTTACATTTCCCAGATGTAAATGCAAGTTTGTGTCACTCCTGTGTGACCACAAACAGAGGAATGACACCAAAAAATGTGTCTTGCAGTGTGCTGGCAGCCAGCTGGCCAGAAAGTTCTTCCTCAGAAAAAAAAATCAAGAGCTGAGCCCTAATGTGCAAACTGATTAGGTTAAACAGAGATTAGCTTGACTGACATGCCTGTCCTTCCTCCTGCCAGTCACACCACTGCTCCCAGGGCCAGCCAGGCTCCTGCTGTGCTCACCCCAGCTGCTCTTGTGGTCACCCCGGCGTCAGTCCGGCACTGGGAGCATCACCAGTGCCTCGTGGTCCACTCTGTGGTCCTGAAGCAGCCTCCAGACCTGATTGCTTGAGGGCTTTAACCCAAGCTGACTCCTGCTCTGGAAAACACAGCTTCCTAACCCTGTCAGGAGAGAAAACAGCTTTCTAGGACCTTCCCCACAAGTCAAACATTTTCCTCTGGGCCATGGCCCCAAAGGCAAACATACCTGAGGTGGTGTGTGGCATGGGAAGCAAACAGAGAGCTTTTGGGCAGTGCAGGGGGCCCCCAGCAGCTTGGCAGGCATCTCAGCTGTCCCCAGCGGGTGCTGTGGGTCTCAGACTCATGCAAACACTGTTTCCCATGGGGACCTGCTCTGGCAGCCAGGTCTGGATAGTGAAGGAAGCCTGCAGGGATGCATTGGAAAGCCCTTGGAAAGCCTTTCCCTTTCACAGGATTGTCACCAGGATCTCCTCCTGCTGCATCCCCTGAACAGCCAGAACCTTGTTGCACATAACTTAACAAAATTCTCTGCTGAATTTTTAGCACTGGAGGACTCTATTAAAACCCCTTTTAATCCTTTTTAATCCCAGATTTCTTTCCTTCTCTCTCTCTTTATTTTTTTTTTCCTTTTTTAAACTAAGAATTCCAGAAAAATTTTAATTCCCTGCAGGACTCCAGGCTTCAAGATTGTGTCAGGTTGGGATACAGCCATAGGGTTTGAGAAGAGCAGCTCTCCTGAGGTTCCTGGCAATTAATGATCAACACCCTGTGAAACAAACAGAACAGGTTTTGGCACAATCACTTGTTTTTTTATCATCCTTGTGGGTCCTGTCCAACTCAGAATATTCTGTGATTCTAATATTAAATTAGATCTAATATTAAACTCCAGTTACCCGTCCTGAATCTGGAGCCCACTTTGTTGTCAGCTTATTTAACTCGTGATATGTTATTTATTAGATTTGCCCTACAGCTGTTTCCACAAGCTGCAGACTTGCAATGTTCTCTGGAAAATCGTTCCTGAAATGATTGTGGCATGATGGGCTTTGCCATGTGAGAGTTTGCAGTGAGATGATAACAAACTCAAGTTCCTGCTTTTTGGGGGTGTTTTCTACAGGGAGCTGAAATGCAAGATCGACCAGGAGAGCAGCAAGAGAGAGTTCCTGACCAATCAGTCCCACCTCAATGAAACTCACTGTGTGCACTGCCTGCAGCCCTTCAAGTTCCTGCTGAACAGCAAAAGGCAGTGCCTGGACTGCCACTTCTACACCTGCAAGAACTGCAGCCGCTACAACAAGAAGGAGCAGGGCTGGGTCTGTGATCCCTGCCGCCTCTCCAGGTACTGCTCCTCAGGGAATCACGGGATGGTTTGGGCTGGAAGGCACCTTAAAGCCCATCCCACTCCACCCCTCTGCCCTTCCACTGTCCCAGGTTGCTCCAAGCCCTGTCCAACCTGGCCTTGAACACTTCCAGGCATGAGGCAGCCACAGCTGCTCTGGGAATCTGAGCCAGGGCTTCACCCTTCTCACAGGGAAGAATTCCTTCCTTATATCCCACCTAACCCTGCCCTCTGGCAGTGGGAAGCCATTCCCCCAGTCCTGTCTCTCCAAGGCCTTGTTCCAAGTCCCTCTCCAGCTCTCCTGGAGCCCCTTTAGGCACTGGAAGGGCTCTAAGGTCTCCCTAGAGCTTTCTCTTCTCCAGGTGAACACTCCCAGCTGTCCCAGCCTGGCTCCAGGGCAGAGGGGCTCCAGTCCTCAGAGCACCTTTGTGGCTTCCTCTGGGCTCATTCCAGCAGCTCCATGTCCTTTCTTTTTTGGGGGGCCCAGAGCTGGATGCAGCTCTGCAGGTGGAGTCTCACCTGGGTGTGGCAGAGGGGCAGAATCTCCCACTCCCCTGCTGCCCACACTGTGGGATTGGCTCAGCACATGAGGA
Organism: Buphagus erythrorhynchus; assembly: GCA_013400855.1. Taxonomy (NCBI): domain Eukaryota; kingdom Metazoa; phylum Chordata; class Aves; order Passeriformes; family Sturnidae; genus Buphagus; species Buphagus erythrorhynchus. The sequence goes on along the minus strand of VZTT01038029.1, from coordinate 15,442 downwards.
GGTTTCTGGGTGTCAGTGCACATTTCTGGCTCTTGTCAACATTCTCACCCTCCAGCACCCCCAAGTTCTCCTCCCCAGAGCTGCTTCTAATCCATTCTCCACCCTCCCTGTATATTTGCATGGGATTGCTCCAACCCAGGGGCAGGACCTTGTGCTTGGCCACATGAGTTTCTCACAGCCCCACCTCTCAAGGCTGTCCAAGTCTCTATGGGTGTCATTGCTTCCCTCCAGCATGTGACAGCACCACACAGCTTGGTCAGTGAACTGAGGGAACACTCAATCCCATTGTCCATGTCACCAGCATGGGTTAAAGAATTCCAGTCCCCATATCAGCCCCTTGGAACACCACTCCTCACTGCTCCCTGAGGCACAAAGTGAGCCTTGGGGATGAGGCTCAACAAGACTTGCCCAAACTCAGCATCCTTTTAGATGAAAGCATGCTGTGTTTTTGTTAAGATAACAGTTTTTTGGGTGAGGGTCTGCTCACCGTGGGTGTGGCTGGAGTGGCTGATGTGGGTGTGCCTCCTCTCTTTGGGCAGGATTGTGAAGATCGGCTCCCTGGAGTGGTACTACGAACACGTGCGCTCCCGCTTCAAGAGGTTTGGAAGTGCCAAAGTGCTGCAGTCCCTCTATGGCAGGCTGCAGCCAGGCCAGGGGCTCAACTCTGCCTTTCTGGGTGAGGAATGGCCACTGCTGCACGTGCTGCACCACCTTGGGGTGCACCAAGGGAGGAGCAGCAGTGGTGATGCTGCTCTGAGTGTCGTGGGGTGCTCAAAACATCTCAGGGAGGATGCAGAGCTGTTCATTCAGACACAGGGCAGATGTTCTTGATGGCTTTACTACTGCTAAGTCTTAAGTTTCTACCACGGACTGGAGAATGTAAGATCATTACAGTTGGAAAACACCTCTAGATCATCCAGTCCAACCCAGTACTAGCAAGACCACCACTGAACCAAGTCCCCAGGTGTCAGATCAATGTGTTTTTGAACACTTCCAAGGATTGTGGTTCTACCACTTCCTTGACCACCCTTTCAATGAAAAAAAATCCCTAATATCTCATGTTTAATTTTAGATCCCAAACCCTGCGGTTTGTAAGTATGTAAATTTGCAGCGCTTTTTTTTTCTTTATTTCTGGTCTTTTCATCACAGAGCTTGTGGAATTAACCCTAGTTTAACCTGCAGGATAAAGCCAGCCCTCATTTTCTTCCCCAAGACCTGATGATTTTTACAACCAACCTGATTATCCCCTGGCACTGACAAAACTCTGCCAAAATTAGTGAGCTACCTGTCACCGTAACTGTTTTCTTCAGAGTTTCATGGACCTTCCATACTTCTGATTTTGGTCCAAGAGTGCATAAATATATGATGATGTTAATACAATGTTATTTACTAGCCAGCTCTTAGTTGTCATTCACAGAGCTCCTTCTCCTTGGCCTATTCCTTTGGAAGCCAGTGTGGAGTTATTCCCATCTGGAGGAGCCACAGAAAAGTCTGCACACATACCATCGACATGACCTGATTCAACTGCTCCAATCACTCTTTTAGTCAGGCCACTCATGGCAGAAATAGCAGAAAAAAAAATTAATGGACTGAGAGACAATCCATGCATTGTTTGTACCGAAAATGCATCAGAGCACACAAAAACCCAACCAAGCATGAGGGTAACAGTGCCTTGGGCTACTTTAAATTGAGATTCTGATGCCTTTTTCAAAGGGAAATGATTTTGTTGTTTATTACTTCATTAACACCAGTGAATTGGCTTGACCCTCAAGCAAGTAAGAATCTCCTTCTGGGATGTATCTCTGGCCATCTGCAGTTGGCTGTGCCTTCCCCTGCAGCTTCCAGGCATGTTGCATCAGCTTGGGGAAGCTGTGGCAAGCAGCTCTTTGAGTTTTAAAAGTCAAGTCCTGTTTTTTTGTTCTCTCTAAAGAGCCTTTTTAACCATCGTTTCTTGTGATGGCTAGAGAATGAGAATTCCAGTTAGCCATGGCTCTGAGGCTTGCTCTCTGCTCGAGGAATAGGAAGAAAATGTGATTATTGATTTTTCCCATCATTTTTCTCTTTGTTTAGGTCTTCATGACAGAGTTTATAGCCTGCCAGACATTAACAGTAAGTGAAAAAGGGGATTGCAGCAGGGGGCTTGCAGTTCAAGCAAGGTTTCCAAAGTCTTTTTGTCTTCACACCCCTCCAGCTGTGGGCACTTCTGGAGAGATTTGGAGTGGTCAGACCAGGGCAAACATTCCTACACTGCAGGGGAGATGGACTGTAGTGCTGAACTCCTGCATTGTGGTACATCTGGGGTCTCCAAGGGTAGATTTGGATACAACAGGACTTTAGTTACATGCCAGATTTGAAGTTTGCAAGCTCTCGTTTTCTCAAAGCAATGTGTCATTGATAAATAGAAGATGGGAATCAGGAATAGCTCCTGAGCCTTCAAGCACTGGAGTCACCCAGGTGGGCCTCAGAGTGCTCTCTGTGGTGCAAGTGCCCCTTCACTTCCACATCTGTGATAGTGCACATCTGGCAGGGGAAGCAACAAGAGGCCAGCCAAGCCTTTGCAAGATCAAGTACTAAAAGTGGGTGTCTGCAGAAAAAACAATTTGGGGAGGTCCTTCTAATCTGGGCCTTTTCACCCCGTGTAAGAAGGATGGTGTGACCACCAGGGTGGGGACTGACCTGCTGCCTGTGTCCCCTCAGGAGAGTGCCAGCTGCTCACCAGCTGTGATGCAGGGGATGACAGTGATGAGGAGGACAATGTCCTTCGTGGAGCTGAAGCAGAGTGCTACAGCCAAGTAAGTGTTTGGTTCTGGAGCTGCCACTGCCTCACTCCGTGTCCCTGGCCTGCCTTGGGTGATGGTGGTGGTGGCTTTCTGTGCCACTTTCAAAACTGGTCCTTTCCCTCTGTTTTTCTTCTCTGAGATAAGCTCCTCTCCTCTCAGTTTGTGTAAAAACAGCCATGTCAGTAACATCATAAATACTCGTGCTCTGGAAAAAAGACCCACTCCTAACACTATGGATACAGAAAAGTCCCAGCTACTACCTGTATAATGAGAATCCACCTGCTTTGGTTTTTTTACTAATGACCTCCCAAATATTCAGAGAGATTTGCCTGCAACATCCTTTCTCTGAGGATGGGGAGATGCTTCAGGGCTCAAAAGCATCACCTAGATCTCTCTCTGAGCTGTAACCTGACTCAGCTTTCCCAGAGTGCCTGTATAAACCAGGAGAGAGATCCTCACTCTGCTTTCAGCAGCAGTCCTGAGCCAGAGTCTGTGGAAATCAGGAACCCACTTTTCCTTGCCTTTAGCACAACCCCACGCTGTACCTGGCTCTCTTCAAGCAGGACAGTGTCAGGCCCAAATTCTCTGCTAAAAGCAGAGGAAACTCAGGCAAACTAAGGAGAGAAAGATCGTCCCTCCCCCTTTCCTCAAGGTCAACTGTGTCTTACACTGAATTTTCCTTTCTTGCACTTTCTGTGCTAAAGATGTGCAAGACAAGGCGGCTGCTGTCTGTGCATCCCTTTGATTTCGAGCTGGACTCGGATTACTCTGCTCAGTCTCGCCGCCAGTCTGTGCAGCTCTCTCCAGCAGCCAGCAGCCCGGATGCTTTCCAGGTACTGGGACACTCCTGGGGGGTTCCTTTCCTTTCTTCCTCCTTCTCCTTGCTTGCTACCACTGCTCCTTCAGCCTCAGAACTCCTTCAGCTGGTGTTGGGAGGCTGTGGTGCCAACCCCTGATTCCCATGCTGCTTGCAGTCTCTTTTTCCAATTGAAGACCTTTGCCTCAGGCCAGGTTAGGAGCAGGACATCTGATCCAAGTGAGGATGAGTGCTAAGATGAGACAGCAAGAGGTTCTCTGGCTGTGTCCCTGCAGATTTCCTTGCTCTCAGCAGACAGTTGTTTTCTTGTGCTGTCTCAAGGCTATGGGACACACTCTGGTTTCCAGTGGGTTCAGTGCTCAAGGGATTAAATGAAATCAAATTCTTGTCCCATGTTCCCATCCAGTTTGGGGCTGGGTTTGCCATGTGGTGGCACTGGGGTGCAGCTGGCAACAGCTCCATGAGGCACACGACCTTTGTGAGGTTGAGATGAATCCCACAGAGCCAGTGTGGGTCAGGGCCAGTCAGAAGGATGAAAACTGTGAGGACAAAAACTGCAGGAATGCTGGTTACTTCTAAATAAGAGACTGGATGTGTCTTACAGAGCACATCCAGTGCTCTATCCAGAGCTTGTGGCCAGGAGCAAGACTCAGACAGATCCAGAGAGTGCAGGGAGCTGTGCCCTGTGATCCCACCAAGGGATCTGACCAACCCTACCTTCCACCTCTGGGGAGGAACACAGATAGGGCCCCCTGGGTGTGGCAAAGGGTCTTAGACGCTTCAGGTCCAGCTTTTTTGGCCACTCTTGTTTGCCTTTGGTGAAATTGCACTTTTAAAATACTAAACAGCTACTTCTTTTTAATAATGCTCTGATTAATCTCTATTCTTGGGTAGAAATAAGATGTGCTGAGATCTGTAACAGCAACTTAAAAAAATCAATCTGCACAGTTCCACACAAAATTATTAGAATTTGGGGGAAATAATTAGATACATCTTTTTGTTTGTCCTTTCCCCCTCTTTTTGCAGCAGAATTCCGTGTGAGAGCTGTCCTCTGTCAAACTGGATTTACAGATTACAGATTATGTGAGGTGGTGACTGTTTGAATAAGTAGAAGGGGATGGTGTTTTAAAAGATCAGGGGGTGTTGCAGCCTGACTGAAGGAACTCTGTGCTTGTAAAAATTACCAGTGCCCCCTGGCAGTGATGGGAAGTATTGCTCAGGGTTCAGCAGCCAGGCAAAGCCTTTAAATGGGATTATTAGGAACTTTTCTATTTTCTATAAATATAATTTGCATTATAAAAGGTCAATCCATGCATATATTGAAGAATGAAGAGAGGAGCTCTTAGTGAAGGTCAGGAGAGACAAGGAGTTGTAGAGTCATAGAACAGGTTGGGTTGGAAGGACTGTAAAGATCATCTCATTCCAACTACTTCCACCGTCCCAGGTTGCTCAAGCCCTGCCCAACCTGGCCTTGGATACTTCCAGGGATCCAGGAGCAGCCACAGCTCTACATTGTTCTTATTTTGGGGGGGAGCCCTGAGCTTGAGGCAGCACTACAGGTGGGGTCACACAAGTGGAATCTCAATGGCCAGCTGCTCAGCAGCATCCTCAACTCTCAGTCCTTCCCAGATTTCCCCAACTCAGCTGAAGATGGCTCCCAGGAGTCCAGGATCACGGATGCAGACCTGGTGTTCCACCATGTCCTGCAGGAGCCAGGGGTGAGCACTCCAGAGCAGCACTTCAGCACAGAGGTTCGGCTCACCCTCAACGCACGCAGGAGGAGCCTGGAAAGGAACCCAAAGCCTGGTAGGTGTCCTTGTCCAGGTTCCTCAGAAACACAAATCCTGGTAGGTGTCCTTGCCCAGGTTCCTCAGAAACCCAAAACCTGGTAGGTGTCCTTGTCCATGTTCCTCAGAAACCCAAATCCTGGTAGATGTCCTTGCCCAGGTTCCTCAGAAACCCAAAACCTGGTAGGTGTCCCTGTCCATGTTCCTCAGAAACCCAAATCCTGGTAGGTGTCCTTGCCCAGGTTCCTCAGAAACCCAAATCCTGGTAGGTGTCCTTGCCCAGGTTCCTCAGAAACCCAAATCCTGGTAGGTGTCCTTGCCTCCTTGCCCAGGTTCCTCAGAACCTCAAATCCTGGTAGGTGTCCTTGCCCAGATTCCTCAGAAACCCAAATCCTGGTAGGTGTCCTTGCCCAGGTTCCTCAGAAACCCAAATCCTGGTAGGTGTCCTTGCCCAGGTTCCTCTTGTCTCCTCTTGGGACAAGTGGCTGCAAGTGTTGGACCCAAGTGAAAACATCTTTGGGGGTTTTTTTCTGAACAACCTCAAAGCCAGGAAGAGGCTTGAGGGTCAACACAATTTATCCATCTGTAAGAGGGATTTTTCTTAGGAAAGAATCTTGCTGATGTTATTTAGCTGTAAAAGTGCTGATCTTGTTTCCAACAAAGCCACGGGGGTTGTTCCTAAGGTGCCCATCCCTTTCATACCTACTGAGGGTTTCCTGGTATCAAATGGACACTACTAGAAACAATGGGATGTTTTTCCTGCTGCAGAGAGGAGTTCAACTCCTTAGTAAAGGATGTTGTGGCTGCAGAAAGCTTTGAGTTTTTAGAGGACTTGGACTAGAACTGGAGGCAAGAACTGGAGGTTGCTAAGTGGCATCCTTGTAGCTGGACAGCATGCATGGGTAAGGGTAAATGACTGTGGATTTGTGAGTCTATAAATGCCCTCTAAGAGGCAGAATTCGCCTTTACAGCCTTTGTTTTCCCTGCAGTGATGGCACAGTCAGGAGGGTTGGATATTGGCTTGTGCATATGCAAATGTAGAATATGTCCTTCTGTGTCTCCAGTGGCCTGGCTGTATTTTCAGGGCATTTGGGAATGCTGGATAGACCTTAAATTGTCTAAATTTGTTTAAATTCCCATTCCAAGTCCTTCTGGAGCATCACAGCAGCAAGATCTCCATGCATATTAATTCTATATTCTCTCACTGTTTTTGTCTCATTTGAAATTCTCCTTTACACAGGAGACTTTCCACTCATTTTAAATGCTCCATCCTAGGCTGGTACCTCTCTAGCCTGAGCCTAAACATCTTCCAGCACCTGGACAGTGCACAAAGGGCAGCATCCAAACCTGGCATCCCACAAAATTGGGAAGGCAGTAGTGGTTTTTGGTGAGGAGCCTGGCTGCCCAGGGCATGACAGCAAGGAGGATGGTCCCTCCTTAAACTTGGTCTGGCTTGCAGAAGCACCTCCTGCCAAAGGGTAGGAAGTCTGATCTGGGGAAATGCCTCATTATTTGCTTGTCTTAAGGGTGGGGCCAGTGTCCAGGAAGGAACTGGGGGTGTGAATTCCTTGTACCTTTGTCTCTCCAAGGCATCCCCTGGAGCGAGCCGCCCCGGGCCCGGTACTCAGCAGACATGGACACCTCTGATGAGGATGTGAAGGGAGCCCAGCTCCCAACCTACCCACCCCACCAGAAACGCAGGAACAGAGCCTCCTCCCAGGAGAACATCAGCCACTCCTCAAACCAGGTACCCATCAGCCTCTGCTGACACCGTGGCCACGTCCCTCTTGCTGCCTCTGAGCTGCAGGGTGGTTTAGAGGAGAAGACAAGCAGCAATGGCCAGCTGGGGTGTGCTTTTCCAGTCACAGCAAAAAGAAAACCAGGCAGTGGTTGATGCTTCCCCCTGCCCATCACAATAACAAACCTGCCTCTGGTGCCACTCATTTTCCATCTTCCTTACTAATCTGAGTTACTTGTGGGTTCTTGTGTCTCCAGAAAGGCTTTCTTAAATTGAATGTGTCAGTGCTTAATAAGCAGATGGAAGTCTGGACATGGATATTTAATAAGCACCAAGATCCTTCTCTTCCTTTGCAGTGTGTTCCTGCCTCGGTAGGACTGGGTCAGGATGACCAGTCATACCTCTCCTGAGTGATGGTAATGGGGAGAACAGCCTAAATAAAGGTGTCAAACAGGGCCTAAGCTTGTGTTTTAATTGTCAAGCAAGGACCTGATGTTCCTGGTGCTGCCTTTGCCAGTGGTGGGTGGTGAGGATGGTAAAGCTGATCTGGTTCCTCAGGTCTCAAGAGCAGCAAAATGCAGGGTGGTGTTTGGCTACAGATACACGGGCAGAATCAGTTTCCAGTCTCACAGCTGGTGATTTTGCATGTCCTGGACCCCTCTTTGGGTAATCAGCATGAGGTCTGTGACCACAACCATCCCCCAGCACCACACTTCATATGCCTAGGCAGGGAAAGCTTCTCTTTGCCATTCACTTCTGTGGGCTAAAACTAATGTTTTAATTAGTAAATGCCATTCCTTCCTCAGCCAGCAGTAAATGGGAGGACCCTGGACTGGGTGTCCTTAATGAGGCCACGCTGTGTTAGGCATGAAATGTGCACCATGCTTTGCAGTGGGGAAATGGGGCCAAATTCCTACCAACACCTCCCACGACTTCCTCCAGGAGCTGGGCAAGCTCCCACATCAGGCTTGGTTTGCTCCCTCACACCTGGAGGAACGCTGCTGTGGCTGTTGTCACCCTAATGGTTACGAGGCATCTTCTCACTCCCACTTTACCCCCATTTGCTCTGGTGGCAGCGTTGCTCATTAGGTTAAATAGCTCCCCATCCTCCCTGCCCTTTGTGCTGCTGATGTGTTTACAGCCAGCAACCATCCTCCCACCCAGCCTGCTCCTCACCCAGCTCTGTGCTGGTGCAGGCTGCAGAATCATGTTAAACCTTTATTAAATCCCATAGCCTGGCTTCATATGCAGTGTTGTCCTGGCAGGCACCTCTGAAGGTTTCAAGAGGTGGAGTACTCAGCTCTTTGACCACACAGATGAAAACTCTTTTCCCCTAAAACTACCTTAGGGACAAGTTTGTCAAAATATGGTTGATTTGAAAACCACTTTTGCTTTAGCTCTGAAGAGGATACAGTGTTCAGTCCCAAATACAAGACACTTAACCTCTTCAGTAACAGAAGTAGGGACTGTTCCCTAGTCCTGTGACTCCAGGGGCTGCAGGTTCAAGAACAAATCCTAAAAAAAGAAAAACTCTTATTTAAAGAAGCACTTAAACTTGATGAGACACAAAAAGAAGCTCTGAATTGATAACTGTGTGGGTCTTTGCCTTCAGGTTTTTAAAAGTCAGGTAGGAAAAGGACCAAGCCACGAGGAATAGCTCCAATTTACCAAGTTTCTCCCCAGAAGCCATCCTGCTGTACCTCAAGGGAGCTCAGTGGTTCTGGATTCCCAAAGCTTTGATGGTGTCTGGCTCCTCTTCTTTACCTAAAGCTTCTGTTAGAGGCTTGGGTAGAGTAACCTGTCCTCCCTCCTCAGCAGCAAGGGGTAGTTTCCCCTACCTGATGTTATGGGCTGTGCTTTAAGTTTATTCACCTTAAAGGTTTTAATTCAGAGCACAGTTTGCCAGTTTGTCACACTGAGAGAGGTGCAGGGTGACCCAGTCCCTGGTGGAAATGTGCCTTAATGGGGTGCCCACCTGCATTAAAGCCAGCCTTGGCTGGGAAGGAGAGTGAAGCTTTTCAGCTCCTATCCTGGCAGATATCCATCAATATCAACAGCAGCCTGTGCTTTAGGCTCTGATCTCGCCCAGCCTCTTCCTGATGGAGATGGGGCAGTGGTGACTCCTGGTTTGTCACCATCTCTGAAGCTGATGGGCCATCAGGGGCTTCTTATTGTCACTGGGAGTGATGCAAGACTCAGGCCTTAAACAGGACTGAGAAACCACTTAGCAATGGACTGAAGTGCTTCATGCCAGTGCGTTTAATGCTGCTTGGAGATGCTTTCAGGTCGAGGTGGTAATGGCAGCTCTGCTCTCCACAGTGCCAGGTTTTTATATTCATCCTCCCTTAAGCAGATGCAGTCATCCCTAGCTGTTATGAGGGTCTAATTAATCAAACCCTGACAAACACAAAAACTAAGTGAGAGGATGGAAATTGTTACAAAAACAAAGCCTGCCCCTCACATCTCTTTGTTACCACCTTTGCTTACTGCTTTTGCTGCTTGCTCCCCTTTGAATGGGCAGAAACCACTCAGCACAGCAGTGATGCACTGGCAGTGTCATAAAACAGGCAATATTTATCATCATTTATGTTTTATTTGTCTGGATCAAAGGAGAGAAATTTGGTTTTTTTCAAAGAAAGAAAAACTTCAATTTCTAAAGGGAAAAAAAGGCTTCTTTTAATGTTTTCAGTGATCATAGATCATAGAGATGTTTTGATTTAAATGGCTCTGAAAAATATCTCATTCCACTTCCCTGCTGTGGGCAGAGACACCTTCCACTATCCCAGACTGCTCCAAGCCCTGTCCAACCTGGCCTTGGACACTTCAGGGATGGGGCAGCCACAGCTTCTCTGGGCACCCTGTGCCAGGGCTTCCCCATCCTCACAGGGAACAATTCCTTCCTAATGTCCAATCCAAATCCACCCTCACCACAAAGGTTTGTCTTGGCTCTTGAGCACAGAAAATAACTCCTCTTTGATTTTCAGGATTTTGTCTGTCTTTAATTTCTCTGTCCTTCTCTCCATGTCTCATTTTTAGTCAGAAGAGTGAGAGAGAAGAGAGGGGCAAGTATCAGGGTGCATCAATGCACAGAGAAGTCAGAAAATTTCAAAATGGTGGGGAAAACTTTCAGGTTCAGTTTTCCTACTTGGATTTTTTCATGGAATTCTTGCCCTCTTCCCTCTTCCTCTCCACCACTGTGTTGGCAGGCATGTGATGGGGTGCTTACAGCTTGAAAAACATGTTGGTAGGAAGTGGAAATGGATATTGACTTGAATTTGGGACAGCATGGAAATGATGGCAAGATGGGTGGCTTCATTACAGGCTGGTGCTTTTATTGGTGATGGGCTTTTACATTCACTGCATCAAAGCTCCAGATGCTTTGGTGGGAATTGTCTTGTGCTGGGTGTTGTTTGGAGTTTTGCAGATTTAAGGTTGATCTGCACCTCCTGGAGCTTACTGGCATTTTTAAGACATTACTTAAAATATATTAGTTTTGAATGTCTTTTAATTCTGCCCGCAGTGACAGTGTCCTGCTGCTTGCTTTCCTCTGCTGGGTGCACTGTTTCCTCACTGTCCTGGCAGTGGTGGCTGGTCTGTTCTCTCCTCCTTTTCCCTCTTTCTCCCCTTTCCTGTAGATCCATGAGCTCAACACTCGCATGTCCGCAATCGAACGCATGCTGAACCGCTTGGAGGAAAAAATCCTGACACGCTCTGACGAGGTAATGGGACAGGAATCCTGCAGGGATGGAGCAGGGCTGTGCTGCTCCCTTCCCCTGGCCACTGGAGAGGCTTCTCTGAAGCAGCCAGCATTGCAGGGAGAGACAAAATCATAGAACTATTCAGGTTGGAAGAGACCTCTAAGGTCACTGAGCCCAACCGTTCCCCTACTGCTGCCAAGTCTGTCCCTAAGTGCCACAATGACCTGGGCTGTTGGAGTTCACTCCTCTGTTTTGGCCTCCAGGTGATGGAGTGCCTTAGCAAACACTGTATGGCAGGACAGAAACAGCACGAAATTGAACCCATTTAGACCCTATGCAAACCAGTGCCTTCCTTGCCCCCTCTGCACAAGGAAAATTTGGTTTCAGGTGATATTTCATGAAGTGCTAATTTCAGGAGTTTTGTTAGGTGGTGTCTGTATCTGCAGAGCTGTGACAGCTCATTTGAAATCATGGGACACTCAATTAGTAGCTGTGAGGAAGGCACCAGGTTATTGTGACTGTGAGAGCTGAGTCAAGGAGCATTTCTGTATCTCTTCTGAGCTGCCCTCATCTTACCATGCCATCCAGCTTGGAAGAAAACAGCTAAATTAAGTTAAAGCTGAGCAACAATGTAGTATCTGTGAATACTTAGACCGCTTAACATTGATTTTTGGGTTTCTAATTTTAGACTATGCACTCTTTTCCTTCATGTGAACCCATCACCACTCTGGCAGCCAATGGCTCAGTAGAATGGATGGTGATAATTACAGGCAAGGCCCCCAGGCATGGATGAAACAATGCAATTTCTTCTTTTTTTTTTCTAAAATTCACAGAGGGGGGATGGCCTCGATTTTAATCACTCAGGGTTTCCATCAGCAATCCTGACCAAGGGAGTAAGAGGTTTTCACAGCGTCAGGTTCCCACACTTTATTCCCATATCCAGGGCAAATCAGAGCACAGGGAGTGGGTCTGGGGGAGAGGCTGAGGTTAACTATGAAGAAAAACTTTCCAGCAGAAAGGATAGCAGAGCCCTGGAATAGGTTGCCTGGGAAAAAGATTGCCTGCTGCAGATGCCACTGTTAAAAACAGCTCAGACAAAACCCCACCAGGTATGACACAGGTAATTGTATAATGCAGGGGTCAGCAAGTTCAGGAACTGCTGGAGATCTCTTCCAGCACTGAGAGTTTAATAGGATTCTTCTCCAGCTGCCATGGATTGCACCTAACAATGGGAGTGGGTGGCAATATGCCATCTGTCCTGCAGGGAAATTTGCTGTGTGGTTTCTCATCCCAAATGAGATTCCAAAAGTTACCTCAGGGAGTGGCAATTCCCATGGCTGCTCCTCTCTCCCTGGTGGACCTTGTTTCTGGGTTGCTGTGATCTCTTCCCTCAGAGCCACCAGCCATGGCTCCTAATGAAAATGTGGTGTTTTTTGGCCCCAAATCCCTCATGCCCACCTTTTTAAGGGTGGACAAAAAGCAGTTTTCCATGGAGAAAACCAAGCAAGTTGTGCGTGGGGGGGAAAATGGGAATGGAGGTTCTTTAGGTCAAGGATTTGTGCTCCTCAGTGAGGAGGCTTTGGGCTGTGCCATTCCCTGGAGTGGTTTGAAAGTCCCTCTGTGGTCACCCTCCTGGAGCTCATCTGCTTGGAGTTGTCCACCACAGGAGGCTCTCACACTGCTCCCTTCTTCTGCTTCTCCAGTCTCCAGCCCCAGAGTCCCACACTGATCCTGATGCTGAGGAGGAGGAGTTGAAGAGGAAGCTGGAGGAGCTGGCCAGCAACATCAGTGATAAAGAATTCTCTTCTGACGAGGAGGAGCGTGGAGAAGAGAAGAGAGCAAAGAAGCCAGAGATGAGTTCCTCCAGTGATGGCGTGGCCAGAGATGTAAGAAAGGTAATCTGTGCCCTGCCACCCACATAATTCCAGGCTGCATCCATCATTCCTTCTGCTCTCAGTGGTTTTACACCATGAAAATGTGACTCTTCTTCTGTCCCACACCTCCACCAGGGCTGTACAGTGTCAAGGGATAGGGAAATCCCAGGGTGTTAGATCTGGACATTTCTCCTTGTAGGCTCTCCCAGTCTCACCCAAGAGTCAAAAGTAAAGACTCTTAGAGTTCATTCAGGCTACTGCCTGTCATGGAGAGGTACACAACCTACACATTGACTTAGAGGAGTTGTCCCAGGATCTGGAAGTCTCTATGGAGAAGAGTCCTGGGGTGGGGGAAGAGCTTGGTGAGGATTTAGTACCAGCAGCCTTTGTCAGGCACCTGCTACAGCCTGAAATGTCTTTTCCACACCTATCAGTGCCCCTGAGTCCCTAAATCCCTGATTCCACTCTGCTAGATCAGCATCTCACATTTCCAGCTCTGTGCTGACCTGTGTCCCTACTCACTGGGTGACCTGTGGGGACAGGGGTCAGGGAGAGGAGGACAGATCACAGCACCTCTGCAGTGTGTCCCATTGTGCAGAGGCTCCAAGATGATCCATTAGCACAGATGGAGAGGTCAGCATTCCCTGTTGGGTCTCTGAGGGCTAGTTTGTCCATCCCCTCCCTCCTGCCTTGGCTGTGGAAGGGGGATGTGTGCATTTGCTCCAAAATGCTGGCAAAGGAAGGAAGCTGACACCACTCTCCTCTCCTGCAAAGCTGCATTCATCCCAGGTTGTGGTGACTTTCATGATGCCATGAAGCCTCCCTTTAATGTGCATTTGCTCCTCAGCCTCACAACACAAAACTTGGGGGGTTTGGGTACCATTTGCTGTGCTCTCACTGCCACTGGAGCAGCAGTGCATCCTCGCCCACAGCATCCTTTACTGCCTCCTTTTTCCTGAAAGCTACTTTCAGATGATTGCTGCAGCCAGAGTTAACTTCTTGTTGTTAACTCCTTGCATCATCTTAACAACCATTTTTAATTAAGTGCAGATAACTCACTGAGCCAAGGTGACAGTTTCTGTGTGAGCTGCTGATCTGCAGCAGACAGAGGCTCAAACCCTGAACTGTTTGTGTGGTATCACTGTAAGATTCTGGTTCCTTATGAAGTGCAGACTGGATCCTCTAGATTTGCTACTTTCTTTGCCCCCAAGCCCTGCTGTGAAGCAGGGAGGAGTATTGAGACAGAAATGTCTGAAGTAGCTGGACCAGCCTCAGTTAAAGGCTGTCAGCATGGATGATGTTCAACAGCAACTTTCCATATACTTACAACAGATCCAGGTTTGGATTTTGTGTGATTCTGAGGGGTTTTTGCTATGAGGTTCCTCCAGTCAAGAAGAAATCTTCTAATTGAGGGAGCACTGTGATGGAAGCACACGAACCTAATGGAAAATGTGAAAAAACTCTGCTGTACCATGAAGGCACCATAAAATGATAAAAATATCATCTGGACTGAGTTAGCTCAGTTCTCTGCAGGAGCAGCTTGCCTGGAAATACATGCAGTTGTAAACACAACCAGCACATATGTCACCCCATGTCCTTGGTTTCTAGGGAATTATCAGCTGGGAGAGAGATGATGAGTTTCTTGGGCCCATTTTGACATGTGTTTAGCACCTCATCAAGCCAAGGGCAGCACTTAGGGGCATTATTGTCATCAGTGCTCCTTGGGGTGGGAAGAGAGAACATTAGGTTCTGGCAGCGTGGCAATACAATCATTTTATGGGCTCAGGTTGTTTTTATTCTTTTGCCACAAACTCAAGGAGTTGTTTGCATCCCTGCTCAGGCCCGCTGAGGTGTAAAGCAATACGCTGCAATTAGATCTTAACTGCTGTGTAACAGAGTGGCCCCTCAGGTGCTTCCAGTGAGCGAAACATCCCTCCATAACCTCTTTTCCAAGCCTTTTGAGGTGACTTCTTTTGTCACGGCCATCCCGCAGAAAGCACGGGCTGAGATCAAAGCTCTGCTGTAGCCACGCATCCGCCTGCTGGAGAGCCCTTCAGGAGCAGCGTAAGCCTCTTCATCACCACTCCTCCCTCTTCCCACAGCTCCTGGAGGTCTGGTGCCCCTCTCACCCCTGGCTTGTGCTGGTTTATCCACCACATTCAAATAACATCCATATTTTTCCCCCTTCCCTCCGCTTTGGCTCTCGCAGAGGTCGTCGGCTCAGGCTTTGAGTGAGATCACGGCCAAAGTGCTGAGAGCCATAAACGCCACGGAGGAAGCAGTGTGGGAGTCCTTGCATGGAGAGAGCCAGGGCTGTGCCCTCCCTGCAGGGCAGCTTCCAGGCCTGGCAGATGGCAGAGAGGTGGCCGAAGTGTACCGGCAGCTTGAGGAAAATGTAAGGCTCCCCAGAGATTTTGGGCAGCAGGGGGGTGGGAGCACAAAGGAATCCCCCCCCGCCCCAAAAAAAAAATTTCTTGTTAGCACTGAAAGGATGGTCAGCAGAGGGATTTAAAAGTCTGGTCTCAGAGGATGGTACAACAGCAAAAGCAGATGCTGTGTCTTGTGGCTTTCCTTTCCTTGGTTCCTGGGTGATGAGTGTGGTCCCCAACTTGCTGTAGCATCACTTTGCTGGATTTCAGCAGTCCTTGCTCCAGCAAAACTTGTGTCCCATTCCCTTCAGTTCCTCACCAGCACTGTGTTCATCAAGGGGTTTATGAACATGACCCACCTCTTCACTAAGGCTGCTTG
>VZTT01038027.1:0-12464 GCA_013400855.1 Buphagus erythrorhynchus | reverse complement strand
AGGCCTTGGCAGGGGCTGCCCACAGAGGTGAAGGAGTCACCATTCCTGGAAGGGTTTAAAAGACATATAAATGTGGCACTTGGGCACATGGGTTAGTGGAGGGCTTGGCAATGTCGACTTAACTCTTGAACTTCATGATCTCAAATGTTCTTTCTGACCTAAATGATTCTCCCAGGGTAAAAGGGCAGCAGACACTCACTGGAGTGAGAAATTGGGTGTGCCAGAGTCTCCCTGATCACCAGCAAACAAAAATACACACAGGAGAGATGGGCACCCAAGAAACAGCCCCTTAGGAATCTTATCCTCACTCAGAGCTGACTGACTCCATGGAAGCAAACAACACAGCTAGAGAGAGACCAGTATTTTCAGCTAAGCACTGAAGTTTTGGGAAACTAAAAGCAGTTTTTGCAGACAGAAAATTATTATTCTTACTCAGCACTTGTGAGGTGAAAATGAGCAGTTACGTTCCACTCCAGCCAGTGTATGGTTGTTTAGAAGGAACCTCTGGCTTTTACTTTATGTAAAATCCATGGCAGAATTGAGACAAGACTGGAATCAGTCTGCAGTTTGAGCAGCAACCTCCATTTTACTCAATGACTGTGCTTACATTTTTAATGACAGCTCTCCCGTGCATCCTCCTAAAACTGTCGTTACACAAAAGCCAGGGAAATACCTGATGTGCCATATAATGGAGCAGACCCATTGCCATGTGTTGCTGCGAAAATTCAGATTTCAGACATTGCCATGTCTGCTGTGAAAGTAGCTAAAATTACAGCTTTAGCACCTAATGCAAAGTAAAAACATCCATCTAGTTTAAATAATTTAATGGGGAGAAAACCAAGCACTTTCCTTCACAACAAACTTGCAAATACCATAACAGTGAACTACAACCTCTTTACAGAGCCTTATGTAAAGGCAAAACTAAGAATACAAAGCACGCCTGTGCAGGGACTGCCCTGCATTTAAACACCTTCCTGTGTATTGCTGAGAAGTAACTTATTTAGAAAAAAAATAAAATCCATAAAATCATCTTAAACCCCAGAAGAATATGTATTACCCAAATTCTACTCCCCCAGTTCATTGATATCTATCTGTAAATAAAAGATTGTAATCCAGTTTGTTGCAATTAGGTATCATTATCCTGCTCTGTTTTATGATTTTCTTCATTAATGAACTGATTTCAGATATCGATAATTTCAGTGCCTCCAAATTTAACAAAAAGCTCCACAATAAAACAATAATTCAATAATTTAAGCTAATAAACTCTGACAAAATCTCTCTCTTAGGCACAAATCACCAGTTAAGTACCAAGAGGAAGATTTGAATACAATTCTGTAATAATTGTTTTCAAAATAGCAATAGAAGGAAGCAGCAATTCAAACTCCAATACTTCAGGGCTTGTTTGAAAAATCAAGAAAGCAGCTTATGCAATTGATGCTTTTCATCTGTTTGGCAGCTTAAAAAACAAGTTAGTGCACATGAAAGGTCTGTGGTTTGCAACTGCACTTAATCCTTGCGCAGAGCTGTCAGCGTGAACACACCTGCACAACTTCTACATTAAACAGGATTTACTCAGCCAAGACATTGGTAGTTCAAGGCCCAGTCACACTGACCTCTGCTCCTCTTGTGTTACCCCATTTCTCTGTGTCTTCTGAAAATTCAGACCCACAAGTTCTGTCTCTACCAACTTCTACAGTCAAGCAGGTATTAAAAACAGGCACTGACAGCAGACAGAAAAGCTGTTATTATTTTTTACCACACTATGAAATGGGCTTCCTGAAATGCATCCACACAAGATCGCTGGAAGAATTAGGCTCTTACTGCTGTCAATGTGGAAGCAAACAAGAAACAAAGCAGCCCAATAAGATTGGATAGATGTTTGCATTGATTTTATTTTTGTATGAATTTGAAACACTTGTAGGATCTTAGGAGACAGACGGCTGTCTCAGGTACCAGCTGGAACATCTGCAGGACCAGGGGGAAGGTCACCATCATCTGTGGCACAAGTCTGTAACTGCTGGGGCAAATTAGCCCTAGAGAAACACCTCTGAACAAATGAATGCTAAGTTCAAACACACTGGCAAGTCAGATTTCCAGTTGCAGGTTGATTAAAACTGCAAATTTTGTACATTATGATGGTGAATTACTATAATCATAAGTTTGGGACAGTTTATGGACAGGTATTACAGACAGGCTGAGCTGAAATCTAAATTGCCAGGCAGAGCAGGGGTGCTCCTTTTAAGGCTGGGGTTTAAAAGAAAATTCGAAGAAGTATTAAATCAAATACTAAGTCAATAAATAAAGTTATAACTGTAGGAAAAAAACCCCAACATAAGCAAGGAAGATCTAAGAGGTTTTTTTGTGCCATGTTATGTACAAAAAATATTTTAGAAAACTTTTAGGATTCAATTTTGGGCTTTTTCCCTTCCTGTGGAATTAGAGGTGAACACCTTCAGTTACTTGACTTTACTCAGCTGTAACAGCACTGGTTGGAAGGGACATCTCTAAACCAACCTCCACCACAGCAGCACCAAACTGGGTCAATTTTCCCCCTTTTCTGGACAAGTCCCTCTCCCTTGGCTCTGCCTGAACCAGTCATTCTTGGACTGGGACAACCTCTGGTTTGTGCCTCCTGGCACAAGACAGAGAGCAAAGCATCAAACACCAGTTTGCTTTTCTTGCTGTGGTGAGTGAAAGCTTCAGTGAATTGCAGCCATCACATCTTTGACCTGATAAAGCACCTGCTTCCAAAAATACCCCTTGTGTCTCATGTTCAAGGCTTGCCTTTGTTGAAAGCTGTTTAGGAATGGGTTTGTGATTGGTTTTGAATAACACAAAATGATGTTTATTGCTTTCAATACTTACACGGCAAGAAATTACCATTTCCTAAATAAAAACAGCCAGTGACTATATCTAATAAATTTACTGAGGCTGAACATTTCCATTTGTCATAGGTCATACAATGGGAACATTCTGATACATTTTTCAAATACACATATAGGAATTTGAGTGAAGTGTTGTTAGCGCTGATCCCCTAATTAAAAAATGAATTAAAATAAGCCAAAATGTTTTTCAGAGTCCCAGAAATCTTCTTAATTCCATATATGGAAAGCAGTAGAATGGCACAGGCTGATGGATTAAACAAAGCCTGATTTTTTAATGGCCTGACAAATAAGTGTAGTCAAGGAGCAGTTAGATAACATGTATATGATATCAACCATAGGAGTCCTGAAATATTTCTCATTCCAAGTGGTAGTCAATGGCTTATTAAAGAAACAGACCCATCTAGTGGTAACATTGCTTTTATGCTAATGCCTGTGGCATTAGCCTGGAGGCACAAGCAGGGAGGAGTGGGGATAAATTAATTACACCAACAGAAAGAGCAGTGACAATCAAAGCTTTGCTCCAAGTCAAGCAGGGAGAACTTTTCCTTGGGTGAAGGTGCTGAACAAGCCTTTTCAAATAATTTGCTTTACAAAATATTAGCACTTTTCTTCAGAAAAGACCAAGCCTCACTACTCAAACCTGTCAGTCAGGATCAATATCAGCCCATGGCAGGGAAAGCTCAAATGCACCAGGCCCTTGCCTGGATACTGCTGGAATGCTCTCCAGAAACCATCACTTGAGTTTGAAATATCCTAAACTACTTCAAAAAATTGTTTTCATAATGTAATGACTTTGAGTACATCTGTGCCTAAACAGCCCTCTGTGTTGAGCAACAGTGTTCTGCTCATTTGATCTGGTGTCATTGCATGTGACAATTCTGAGTGGGAATGGTCCCAGGGGATGAGAGGGAAAAAAACCCACAATGTGCCAAAATCTGAAAGCCATGCAATTTTAAGCTTGTCAGAACATTCCTAGCAAAAAGTGCTAGAAAAGCTAATAAGGGCTCATCTAATAATGAATCAAAAATGACAGTAAAATTAGCATCACTGGTCACGATTTCATGGTAAATAGATCTTGTCAAAATAAATCATTGTGCTGTTTTTCATTGGGAATCTCAGGTTTGGGCACTTGGTGCCTCAGGCCATCTTGATTAGAAAACAAAAGCACTGCCATGAGATAATAAATGAACTAAAAGCTGTGATGAGTCTCAACAGGCAGCTGGAAAGGAAGACAAAATGCACATATGTCTCCAGGGAATGTTTCCCACCTTGTTCCAAATCCTCCTCTGCTTGTAACTCAGCCAAGGCAGTACAGAAAACTCAAAATTATCAAAGGTAGCAAACAAAATAGACAGCAGTGCTCACACATGGGCAGTTCAAAAAGAAAACAGAGCCCTGGCCTCACCTGGTATGGCAACCAATTCCCAAATGTAACTCAACCCTGAAATCCTTACAGATACACGAACCAGATGGCAAAAAGGAATTGGGAAGTAACAGGGATGGAGAGGTGCAAATGGGGCAACAAAGGGAGAAGCCAGCAGTGGTTTCAACATGGGAATTTCTGGGAGCAAGTTCTTCCTTGGTCTGAGGGAGAGAAAAATCAAAGGAAAGGGAAGCAGCAGCAATTCCATGTCTCCACACATGACCCTTTCTCCCCTGGATCTCCACCAGGGTGCACAGATTCAATTCACGGGCAACACAGGACTGCCTTTTCCTGCCTTGCAAAGAAAACAAGGATTTGTGGGTCATCTCTCAGACAGCAAAACCTCCAAGGACAATTTCAGAGTAATCCTGACAGTATGGCAGGAAAAGGACTTCTCCACATTTGTAATCTCTGAACGACAGTTTGTTCCCTTGTCCTCAGAGTCCATCAGCCCTGGGCCTGGGCAGTCTGGCAGTGGTAAAGGACAAGCCCTTTGCTATCCCCAAGTTCTCTGAGAAGCTCATTTCCATTGAAAACACCCCTGCTCTTCCATTGTGCACCATGAATATTGTGAGTCACCACATCACTGTTCTCTACTGGTCATATCTCAGATGTAGAAAATGGCCAAAACCCAGAGTCCTTCACAAAGGAAGGATGTGCAGATGCTGGAGGGAATCTAGAGGAGGCCACAGAGATGCTTTGAGGGCTGAAGCCCCTCTGCTCTGGAGCTAGGCTGGGAGAGCTGGGGGTGTGCACTTGGAGAAGGCTCCAGGGAGACCTCAGAGCCCCTTCCAGGGCCTAAAGGGGCTCCAGGAGAGCTGGAGAGAGACTTGGGACATGGGCCTATGTCACAGCACAGCCAATCTGTAGCTGCACAAATAACTCAGCCATAAATAAGAAACCCAGCTCAGCTTGCCTGGTTTGATAAACAGATCCCTGGGTGAACAATGATAGGATATATTCAAACCCTAACAGGAACTTCACACAATCACATTTCATCCTGAGCTGCAGACATCTCCCTGGTCAGAGAACTGGGTGGTCTGAGATCCCAACCAACCACATGTGTAAGCCTGGGAAATTCAAACTGCCTTTTAAAAAGGGGAGGCCATAATAAACTCAGTGCAGTTGGTTGAGGACGCTCAGTGAGTTCATGTCTTCTCTGTCTCCAACCAATGACCCCTAATGTAATATTATGGTGACCACAGAAGTGATCTGACTCAGCCATTTCCATGAGCAGAACGGGAAGAGACAGACCAGCGTGCAGGGAGAGCTGCCAGAGAAAAAACAGCAAGAAAAGCTGCAGAAAAATTAGAGGCCTGCAAGGAGAGCCATCCAAATATACAGTGAGCAGAGCCGTTTGCAGTGGAAAGCTGTGAAAAAAATCCAGATTTCCTTTGTAGATACCCCTTTTTAAATAGAAGAAAAACCCCATTGAAGATATGGATGGATTTGTCTCCATGGAGGAACATCCAGCAATGAAGGTATGGGTTATTTTATAAAAGAATGGGACATAGATTATGAAAAAGAGACTTTATTAGACTTAATATCATGGACTAAAAACCAGGGGTTAAAACCAACTAAAGAGACTGGGTTAGAAATGAATACCTGTACATGTAGTGGGAAATATATATATAACAGATGCCGCTTCAAAAGGTGATCAAAGCATAGGTAGAGTTCTAAGACCTTGGAGGCTCATCTTGAATTTGCTAAGGCAGATAAAAACCAACATGTGTGGAGGGACCTTGGTGGGCAGCAGAGCAGAGGACAGAAGCCAGACCCAGGCAGAAAGCAGCAAGCTAGATTGTGCAACCAAGCCACATGGTGCGGTGGCAGCAAGCATGGCCCCAGCACATGGCGCAGCGCCAGGGGCTTGCATGGCCCGAGCGGGCAGAGAGGCTCTGCCAAGCGGTGAGTCCTTGGCAGCTGGCAGAGGAGAGCCCACGCCACGGGGCTGGAACACCCTGTGCCCATGCTGCAGGGCTCTGCACCGGGCTGGAGCACCCCATGTTGCCCCGCACCGCCATGTTGGGTGAGTGCCTCAAGGCCCCGCCGCCATGTTGGGCGAGTGCCTCAAGGCCCCGCCGCCATGTTGGGCGAGTGCCTCAAGGCCCCGCCGCCATGTTGGGCGAGTGCCTCAAGGCCCCGCCGCCATGTTGGGCGAGTGCCTCAAGGCCCCGCCGCCATGTTGGGCGAGTGCCTCAAGGCCCCGCCGCCATGTTGGGCGAGTGCCTCAAGGCCCCGCCGCCATGTTGGGCGAGTGCCTCAAGGCCCCGCCGCCATGTTGGGCGAGTGCCTCAAGGCCCCGCCGCCATGTTGGGCGAGTGCCTCAAGGCCCCGCCGCCATGTTGGGCGAGTGCCTCAAGGCCCCGCCGCCATGTTGGGCGAGTGCCTCAAGGCCCCGCCGCCATGTTGGGCGAGTGCCTCAAGGCCCCGCCGCCATGTTGGGCGAGTGCCTCAAGGCCCCGCCGCCATGTTGGGCGAGTGCCTCAAGGCCCCGCCGCCATGTTGGGCGAGTGCCTCAAGGCCCCGCCGCCATGTTGGGCGAGTGCCTCAAGGCCCCGCCGCCATGTTGGGCGAGTGCCTCAAGGCCCCGCCGCCATGTTGGGCGAGTGCCTCAAGGCCCCGCCGCCATGTTGGGCGAGTGCCTCAAGGCCCCGCCGCCATGTTGGGTGAGTGCCTCAAGGCCCCGCCGCCATGTTGGGTGAGTGCCTCAAGGCCCCGCCGCCATGTTGGGTGAGTGCCTCAAGGCCCCGCCGCCATGTTGGGTGAGTGCCTCAAGGCCCCGCCGCCATGTTGGGTGAGTGCCTCAAGGCCCCGCCGCCATGTTGGGTGAGTGCCTCAAGGCCCCGCCGCCATGTTGGGTGAGTGCCTCAAGGCCCCACCGCCATGTTGGGCGAGTGCCTCAAGGCCCCGCCGCCATGCCATGCGGCCTCCAGGACTGCCCCCAGCCACCTGCACCTATCACACACACACAGCTCACCCTGGAGCCGATCACACCCCTCATTGCCACGGAAACGCCCAGACCACTCTACCCAGAGCTCACTGGCCAGGCTGTGAAGCAGGTGCCTACAGCCCCGCCTCTGATGGCCATGTCTGCCTGCTGCTGTCGCACGAGGGACACGAGGCACGAGCCCCAGTGAGACCTCAGGGCAAAAGGCCGGATGTTAGAACACCGACATGACATCACACCCAGAAGCGCATCGGAATCAGGAAGTACTGGCCCTGCTCCTGCTGCTACCGCGGCTTCACCAAACCTGCAGCCAAAGCTCCAACAACCCCAAAGAACCACATCACTGATGGATACATGAGACACCCATAGAGGGAACTCGAGTCTCCGCCCTGCTACCAGCTCCAAAGAAGAAGCTCTCGCAGTAGTGCCTGTATCAGCTCCAGCCCCACTGCTCTCCAGATCAGATGCCATCCCCACTCACAACATGGTCATCTTCTGGATAGTGGTAAAACAAAAAGCAATTGGAAGCGGGGATACAGAGGGAGCTGAACTAATTTCTTTGCCCATGCCTTTGCCATCATCAGAGGACTGGCAGAAAAGGGGGGGAACGATTTTAGCATTCCCAGTTGTACAAGATAATGGAACTACACCTGAAAAATATATAGCATTTAATTGGCAAATCTTTCAGAGCTACCTCAACTAGTCACTAAATGCAGGGGGGTCACCTGCTGTTGCAAATATGCTTTGATTTGGAACTGCTACTGATTAACCCCTTATGACATGAAGCAAATTGCAAAATTACTCTGTACTCCAGCGCAATATATGATGTTTGAATCAGCCTGGAGGTCTTATGCAGAGGACCAGGGACTGCAAAATTCAAGAATTTCACACCAGGACCCATGCTTTGGGGCAGGAATCTCACAACTCATGGGACTACCCCCCATGGAAGATCCACAAACCCAAGCATGCCTGAACCCCTCAATCCTAGCTCAAGCAAAGGACTTAAGAATGCGAGCTCTAATGAAAATCACAAACCTATCTGTGCCAACCCAAAGATACTCAAGTGTAAGGCAAAACCCCAACAAATTATATATGCGGTTCATAGAATGTTTGTAGGATACTATGGAAAAACAGCAACCAGTGAAGCAAGGAATCAATTAATACTGCAATCAGCAAGAGATAATGCAATTGAGGACTGTAGAAGGATTATAGATGCACTACTCAAAGAGAATCCATCTCTAGAGGATATGATAAATCCATGTGCTAAGATTGGAACTAGTTCACATAACATGGGTATGTTAGCTAATGTTATTACAGCTGCTGTTAAATCAACACCTCAAAGCTACAAGAGTGGACAACAAGGCTACCTGAAGGTAAATTGTCCTCAAAAGTCCATTCCACAGGGAATGTTTCAAGGAC
This sequence comes from Buphagus erythrorhynchus, assembly GCA_013400855.1. Taxonomy (NCBI): domain Eukaryota; kingdom Metazoa; phylum Chordata; class Aves; order Passeriformes; family Sturnidae; genus Buphagus; species Buphagus erythrorhynchus. The sequence continues at coordinate 3,787 of VZTT01038027.1, read as the reverse complement.
AGAGAAGCACAAATGCAAGCTGCAACCGATGTGGGAGGTCTGGACACACGACCAAATTATGCAAGTCCAAATTTCATGTTAACAGACAATTTCTTAAAGACCAGGGAAATGAGAAGCTGAACGCAAAGGGAAAATGTGTGATGACACAAGTGTTTTCCCACCCTCCAGTACAAGCCTGTGTGAGCAGCTCACAGCAAGGACAAGAGGATCAGCTGGCATGGATGTTTCCACTTCAATCCCAATAACAATAAGCTCATTAAAGGTACATGAAGTCCCTCTCGAGGCCAAGGGGCCCATAGGGAAAGGACTGAGTGCACTACTTCTAGGGAGATCCAGTGCCACTTTGCAAGATATCTTTGTGTACCCTGGTGTTATAGATGCTGATTTCACAGGACAAATACAAGCCATAGTGTCAAACCCTACTCCACCCGTGACTATCCCTGCAAAAACCCAAATTGCACTACTTATTCCTTTTAAGTCTTCCGTCCCCAAAGCAGATTGTAGGGACTGAGGAGACCGAGGCTTTGGTTCAACAGGAACAGCCCCAGGTGTATTAGACTGAGGTCATAGGTGATCAAAGACCTAATATGGTTTGTACTGTTACAATGCATCAGGCAAAGCCCTCACAGATCAAGGTCAATGGAATAATCAACACAGGGGCAAATGTCACTATCATCTCTGCCAACACATGGCCTTCATCGTGGCCCACCACACCTGCAGGATCTGCCATTGATAGCCTCGGAGGGACCACAAAATGCTGCTTGAGTAGCAACCCTGTGTTAGTGAAGAATCCTGAGGGACAAACAGCTACATTGCGACCATATATCACTGCTGCACCTCTTAACATGTGGGGGAAGGATGTTCTGTCTGCATGGGGAGTCCAGGTGGGGATGGATTTGTAGCAGAGGCACGGTATTAAAGGGCGTAAAGCATTCCATACTAGCTCTGAAATGGCTTACAACTCAGCCTGGGTGGGTACCACAGGGGTCCCTCAAAAAGAAGTTAGACGCCCTAAAATCCTTAGTACAAGAACAGCTGGCTCAAGGACACTTAGAGCCATCTATGAGCCCTTGGAACACCCCCAGTATTTGTTATGAAAAAGAGATCTGGCAATGAAGGTTACTCCATGACCTGAGAAAAATTAATTCCATGATGGAGAGCATGGGCACTTTGCAAGCTGGTATGCCATTTCCTACAATGATACCTGCCTCCTGGGACATCCTAATTGTGGACCTGAAAGACTGTTTTTTCACTATTCCATTGCACCCAGACAACACCCCAAAGTTTGCTTTTACTGTGCCCTTAGTAACACTGTGCCAGCAGAACATTATCAATGGGGAGTCCTTCCTCAAGGCATGAAAAACAGCCCCCCAGTTTGTCAGTGGTATGTTGCACAGGCACTCTCATCCATAAAAGAGCAATTTTCCGGGGCATACTGTTACCATTACATGGACGACATTTTGGTAGCAACCCAAACCAAAAAAGAACTCACAGATTCAGCCAAGCCTGTTGCAAGCATTAAAAACATTTAGGCTGCAGGTAGCACCAGAAAAGGTGCAGCAGCAACCACCTTGGAAATCTTTGGGACTCAAAATAATGAATCAGACTATACAGTCACAAACTATTCCATTTTCAACTAAGATTCAAACTCTAAATGATGCACCAGAAACTTCTGGGTACCATCAACTGGTTAGACCCTATGTAGGACTGACCAATTCACAATTAGCACCCTTATTTGACCTTCTAAAAGGTGATTCTGAATTAACTTCCCCCAGAAAACTAACCCCAGAGACAAAGGTGCTCTCAAAACAGTAGACCAAGCTATTATAACCAGACAAGTCCACTGGGTATGCCCAGAGGGGTTTATCCCTGTATTCATTCTTATTGTCAATTTTCACCCTACTGGTGTTATCAAGCAGTGTAATTCACACTAGTCTGATCCTTTGCACATACTAGAATGGATGTTTTTACCTCATCAGCCTAAAAAGACAGCACCTACCATCTTTGAACTAATTGCACAATTAATTATCAAATGCCATCACAGGTGTTTACAATTGAATGCTAAAGATCCTTCAAAAATTACTATTCCTGTGACTCAAGAACAATCTGAATGGTACTTTGCCAACAGCACAGCCTTACAAAGAATCTTTTGTATTTTTTCTGGACAAATCATTTACCATTTACCAAGCCATAGATTGCTGAAATTAAGTGAGGAAACTGCACTATCTCTGAAACCTCTAAATAGCTGAATACCCTTAAAAAGTGTTACAGTGTTTACTGACAGTTCTGGAAAAACAGGAAAGGCCATTGTAACATGGAAAGAGGAATGTGATTGGCGAGCACTGGAGGGTTATGAGAATGGATCACCTCAGTTAGTAGAACTGAGGGCTGTAGCTATGGCTCACCAACGTTTCCCCCACTTTCTTCTAAATACTGTAACTGATTCTGCATATGTAGCTGACATCACTCAGAGATTAGACCGAGCACTATTAAGGGAAATTTACAATGCACAATTATTTAACTTACTAAAAACTATGTGCCATAGCATCCAAGCTAAAACTTACCCTTATTATATCTTACACATCAGGAGTCACATGAATTTACCAGGTTTCATCACAGAGGGCAATGCCAGAGCAGATATGCTAGCTGGCCCTGCTTGGACAGCACCACAGCTAGATATGCTGGCACAAGCAAAGGCATCACATGATTTCTTCCACCAAGGTTTTTGAACCTTACAGCAGCAATCCTAGCTGTCGAACACAGAGGCTCATAATATAGTTAACACCTGTGCTGACTGCCAAGGCCACACTGCACCACTGCAGATAGGGATAAATCCTCGTGGACTACATGCTTTGCAAATCTGGCAGACTGATGTCACTCACATCCCCGAATTCAGACATTTAAAATATGTACATTTATCCATTGATACCTTTTCATCAGCAATACAGGCTACAGTACACAGGAGAAAAAGTCTGAGATGCCATCACACATTGGCATTCAGCCTTTTCTGCTTTAGGTATCCCCTGTACCATCAAAACAGAGAATTGCCCTGCATACATTTCACAGAAAACAAGACATTTCCTACAGCTCTGGTATTCCCCAATTAGCAACAGCAGAAGCCATTGTGGAACGTGCTCATGGCACTTTAAAACGTATACTTGAAAAACAAAAGGGAGCAATGTGTGGTGAATCCCCACAGAGCAGGTTAGCTAAAGCTATCTATACACTAAATAATTTGAAAATATTAGAAAAGTCACAGAACCCAGTCCTTTTAAATCACTTTCTATCACTACAATCGTCCAGCAATGATCAGTCACCCAAACCCAAGGTAATGGTGGGAGACCTTCTCACCAATGCACGGGAAGGCCCGTGGAATCTCATCACCTGGGGACATGGATACACTTGTGCTTCCATGGACATTGGAACGCATTGGGTACCTGCCAGATGTGTCCGTCCTGCCCGGGACCACAAGCAGCATCCCCCTGATAACTCNCTGATAACTCCTCAACAGATGTGGTGGAGCCATGTGTGGAACAGTGATGGAAACAATTTGTTCACCTACCTAATGGAAATCTGGGACTATTGAAGTGACAGTTCATTTAAAGATTTTGTTTACAAATTGTTTTTCATGTTTGTCAATTGTTTCTTCTCTTAAGTTGGTTTTTCGCACAGTTCTAAAAGTTGAATGTTTTTGTTTACAAAGCGTAAAACTTCACTTTTAAAGGTTGAATGTTTTCTTGTTTACAGGGTTAAGTTGTAATTTATAACTTTAAGCAGTTAAATTGTG
>VZTT01038026.1:13854-31396 GCA_013400855.1 Buphagus erythrorhynchus | reverse complement strand
ATTTCTCCATGATTTTCTTTTTATAAAGCTCTGAAACTATTTTGAAGCATGTTTGGTCCACACACAGCTTCCTCACAACATTTCCTCTTTTTTTCCATTCATCAATGCTTTCTGTATATTCCTTTATTCTTTGTTGAGATTATGTCCTGATACATCTCAGCCTGTTCAAAAGGTACCACCTCCCAGTCTGGTAAAACCTTTCAAATTTTAAGTGTCTATATCAAGATGTTTTCAACTGAAAGTTTGAAATCTTTTTTGGTATGTAAGCAAATTATTGTATATGTGTCCTTATGTGACAGTTGATAAAGACATTTCACTACGTCCAGACTAGTTAAGAGTGGCCAGAATAGTTTAGGTATACATTTCAGAATAACAACCTAGGTGAGACCACATGGCTCCAAGCTCCACCCCCTGATGTCCAAGACTAGGACAATTATAAGACAGATAGAAGGACAAAGTAGAGTGAGTTAATGAGAAGTATAAACCTCAAAAGCTCTGGTACTGAAGTGAATCCAGTTCTGTGTGCAGTGTGTATCATCTTCAAATGTATGTATCACATTCAAGCAGCACATCAGTGGAATTGAAAACTACATAAACCAATATTCTGTAATATGTAATTTTCTGCTTAGAGGTGTATTTAGGTACAATTGCTATTAAGTGTGAGAGGATTCCTGTTGGGTTCAAAGAGTGCTGCCACACTTGTTCAGATTTTAATCTCCAGAGATCAGAGAACCCAGCAGTGTTAAGCCCAGTCTGAAGCAGCTGTTCCACCACCAGCAAATAAACTGGTTACTGAAGGAAGCAGTGCTCATTTTGCAATAAATTAAATTATCTAAATGGTTATGAGTTTTCAAATGTTAAACTAGAATTACCTAAATATAGAATGGAAATAGTCTTATATTGTAATAATGTTGACGAATTGTAATAAAAAAGTACATAATTCTTAATAAATGTTTTCAAAGATCATAAAGTACCACCACTATATTATGATTATTTGAAGTAAAAATTATATCAAAAAAGTATTGTAATAATCAATTAATTCATCTAATCTGTTCTCTTTCCTCAACATTTTTATTATTATATTCACACTGATATACTCAAAAATATGCGAGGCTTGCTAGGATCTTATTTGTGTTCTTTACTGCCTACACTTCGGGAGGGCTATCTTCCATTCAAAAAGAGAAAAAAATCTGTGTTCATGTATACTCAAAATTAGGCAATGCACATTCCTCATAGAGTAAAAATATGTACCTTTTAGTATATCCTGTGGAGGTATCAAAAGTATATCGCTATAAGTTTGTGCAGTCAAAGTCAAATAACTGTTTATGTATTATTATAGTTTATGTATTCTAGTGCATAAGAAAATGCATCAATACATGTAGCAGATGTGAACAATGGAAAGAAAGAAAACAGTATTTCTTTCAAGGAATCTACTGTTTGTTTCCCTTCTGCTAAAACCCCTGTGTTACTCAACATATCTTCTACAATTTTCCTGTTTCTGCTGTTCTTCCTGTGCCTTTCTTAAAAAAAAAAAAAAAAGAAAAAAGTATTTCCATATCCCTTTACATTTTCCTACCTTTACTTTTTTGTGCTTTTTTGTCCCCTTTGTTTTTCTTTCATTCCCTGCTTATATAAAGCAAAAGGTAGGAAGGTAGGAAGGTAAGAAGTCTTGCAGCTGACTGCAGCTGACTTGGAGATATTAATGATGACAGACTGTTTGGCATACCAAAAAGACAGATAACTGTTTCTCCTATTTTATTTTCTTTGTGAAGATATTAGTTTGCATCCTCAATTCCAGTCATTGACCACACTTAATGAAACTTAATATTTCATAGAAATTTAGCATCTTTGAGACCTTAACTCACTTGTCTAATTTGACTGAAAAATCCCAGTGAGATCAAAATTTATTAAAGGAAACAGACAGATGTGGAGAGAAAGAGATGGACCAAAAGACAGCTATTTTATGAGTCTTATTCATTTAGGAAATAAAATTAAAAGTCTGGTTTGGGATTAACCAGTTATTCTGAGAAGGTATGTAGTGCTAGTTACATTCCATAAAATGTTTATTGCACTTTTGAACATTCTAACTGCAGTTTATTATTTGTCATTAAATCTGGAATAGAATGTGTTCCTAATTAGTAGTATGTTCAAGTATGATATTATAGTCCAAAGCAATTTTTTTTGGCTCTAAGAAAATTAAAGTTGTAATTATCTTTTCTTAACTATTTTAGCTGAGGTATTTTGAACTTCCCAAGTTAGGAGATTCAACTTAGTCATCTCAGCTTATCTACAAGAAAAAAAATTTCTTGATTCCATCAGTCTAGATTTCATGGTTTACATTTAGGGAAAACGGAACTAAAGATCCCAGTGACACCCAAATTGAGCACTCCAATTACAAAGCATGCATTACCAACTGTAAATTATTAAGGAGAGAGTGCATTTTCTGGCTAACACAAAGATATGCACAAAAAGAATAAATCCTAAGGGTGTTTTTATTTCCTAGTGACTTTAGTTCCAGACATAGACTTCACCATTTTTTTCATCTCTTCAAAACATTGAACGACCTATTAATAAAACACAGCAGTAGGAAATGTGGATGCTGTAAAAATCTTGGTTCAATGATTTTAGGAAGGAGTGAGAAGGAATCAGTTTATATTTCTGAAACCAATATTTGCCCATGTTTTACGATATTTGTGTTCTATGTGTTCAATAGGAGAAACTCTAAATAAAATGTAAAAGAGGCCTAAATTCTCCCAGTGACTCCATTAGAAGTTTATTTTAGGAAAACTCATCTTGATTATGCTTAATTTGCCTTATTGTGCAAGTTTAAATCACTATGATCTTGCAATTATTCCCAATTGCTTTATCACTCTCTCACCCAGAATTATTTTTTTTAAACTAATCCTCAACTGCTTTGCAGTCACCTGTATTGAAAGAGTACGTAATGAGATTGCAAACCAGAACGCTAAGTGGAAACACCATCTAATATATATTACTATATGTCAGCTAACTTAATGGAAAAGAAATTTTGGTCACATCTAAACAACTGACTCTCATTTTGCCTTTATAATATATAAAAAATCCATTCATGCTAGACTAGACCACAACCAGAACAGTTTAGAGCAGAGAGGTCAGTGGAACCTAATTATAATGTAGAAACTCCTCCAAGACTATTGACTTTGTCTGGGCTCTAACCAATTGGGTTGGATAGAATGGGAGGTTTCTACCAATTTATTCTCATTGCCACTACTGATTTTGCAAAAATCATTACTGTTGGTAATTCATGATGTGTTCAGGTAGCATTTTAAGATTTTGTATGTCTACCTTGTTGGGTGAAAGAAAAAAAAATACTAACTATTTTTGTTAAATCCAGTCAGTATTGATGGTTACATGTATTTAATTTTTTTTTTTAATGGGATAAGAAGTACATAAATGAAGAAGATATATAAACCCAATTAGTTTTAAAAAAACAGCATATGAAAGAAGGCTTAGAAAAATGATACCAGGTTGTATAAGTGAAATTAAAAAGTTTAGGAATTGTAGAAGTCTGTTTTTCAGGCATTTACCACAATAACGTTCATGTAATGTTTTTCTCTTTTCTAACTAGAAGAAATCTCACTGGTATTAGCAAAGGCGAATAAAAGCTACTTTTACTGAGAGTGAAGAGACACTGCTGCCTCACATCATTAGAAACAATTTCTAGTCTCCCAGAAGACACAGTTTAATTGATAAAACATTAGTGTGATAGAGACCATTTGTCAAAAGTTAGACTTGTGAACTTACTAGAGCTAAACAAAAATGAGCTGAAATTTTCTGGTTTTTTCTGTTTATTTTTTTAACCTAGTGCTTCTTTAAAAAGAATTTGCATTTCTATTTTTTTTTAATTATCTGTAACAATTTTGTATTTTAGAATGGAAAATACCAAACATTGTTTTTGAGGGATACATTGATTTTTATCCAGTAGTGCATGCAATTTAGCTTTTTATTATGAATAATCTCTTGGTAGTTCTCTCTGGTCTTCTAATGAAGTGTTACTATGGATATGATTTGATTTTAACTTCTGTAGTTATTTTCACAGACATTATTGCTGTTCTGCATAACATTACAGCCTTCAGGTTTATAATAGGTTCTTCTCACACATTTTGATTCATCCTTGGTGAAGTGAGGCCCCATGGCCACCCTTGATGCAGCAACCAAAGACCATATTGTATCTTTCTACAAAAAGATACCTGTAAGGAGTAATTATACAATTACAAAATCACAGAAATGTCAGAAGGAGGGAATATCAGAAGGAGGAAAAAATGAAAGAGTTATTTATGTGTTAGAGACCATGGAAAATGCCCGAGAACAGTAACATGGAATGAGGGCTTCTTCCCCTAAAAAGGTGGTGTGATCTACAGTACAAGTGAAGTGCATCTAACAGCAAGACAGGTAATATGGGCAGTAATCAGGAGTGGAACACTGTGGGCATTGAGTGCACTCTCAGTCAGCTCACAGGTGACACCAAGCTGGGCAGGAGTGTTGACCTGCTGGAGGGCAGGAAGGCTCTGCAGAGGGATCTGGACAGGCTGCACTGATGCTGAGGCCAATGGTGTGAGGTTCAACAAGGCCAAGTGCTGGGTCCTGCCCGTGGGTCACAACAACCCCTGCAGTGCTTCAGGCTGGGGAACAGTGGCTGGAAAGTTTCCCAGCTGGAAATGCTGATCAACAGCAGGTGAATGTGCCCAGGTGGCCAAGAAGGCCAGTGGCATCCTGGCTGGTATCAGCAATAGTGTGGCCAACAGGACCAGGGAAAAAATTGTCCCTGTGCACTTATCATTCATGAGGCTGCACCTCGAGCCCTGTGTTCAGTTTTGGGGCCCTGACTACACTGAGGAGTTGGAGGAAGGCCAGAGAACAGAAGCAGAGCTGGTGGAGGGTCTGGAGCACAGGTCACATGAGGAGCAGCTGAGGGAGATGGGAGAACAGGAGACCTCTTTTCCAATGTAAAGAGCAATAGGAAGAGAGGAAGCAGACTCAAGCTGTGCCAGGGGAGATTTAAATTGGATATTGAGAAACATTTCTACACTGAATGGTTTGCAGGCTTTGGAAAAGGCTGCCCAGGGAAGTGTTTAAGTCACGGTCCCTGGAGGTATTTTAAAGATGTGTATATGTGGCACTTTTGGACATGGTTTAATGGCGGGCTTAGCAATGTTAATTTTATGATTGGACTTGATAATCTTAAAGGTCTTTTCAACCCATGGTTATTCTATGATTCTAGAAATTCTAAAATCCTTACTTCCTTAGGAATTTCCATTGAGTAAAAAAGGTGTCCCCAACTATCTAGAAGGAGAGCAATTTTTTTTTTATTCCTGAAATCTTTCTAAGGAATTCAAAGTTGGAAGGCTGAACTGACTGATCAGGTTTTAAAACATTTCCTTCCAGACTGCTGTGCAGCCACTCTCTTTTAATACTCAGAATCATGGTACAGAAGGACACTTAACACAAAGTTTCTGTGATGCAACAATGCTCTGCAAAGTTCAGCCTTATAGTATAGAACAATTTATCATGGAAATTGCAGTATGAACTTGCATCAAGATTTTCCAATGCATACTATTTCTATAATTATTCTCATCAGAAGCATTTCTATGATTATTCTCATCAGAAAGAACTAAAGCTTCAAGATGGATTACATAAGATACTTCAAACTATGAGAGGAACCCTACTGAATGTAGAAAACTGCATCCTGAACTCTTGAAGTTTATCTCCAGGATAATGACTGAATTTGCAATACTCTAAATCACTTTATGGTTGTAATCAACACGAAGCAAATGAAAAGGAGAGGAGCTCTCATGCTCAATAAAATGATTGGCTCCCCTACCAAACAATACTTAATCACTGCACTGTACAAGAGATGAGATTTCTTTCACCATTATTTGAGTTATAGGCAAATATACATGCTACTTACACCAAAAGCTACTTTACAGTCATTTTATTTTAATAATATTTTTTTCCCCTCTTATTGCTTCTTTTTTATTACACAGGTTGCCAAGCAATAAAATAACTTTTCATCTAATTTTTATCTCTTATGTAAAATTCCCTTATTGACCTCAATGGAACTTTTGCCTAAGACATGAATAAAAGCAAGGTAATGACTATCATTTGCCCTGCTCTTTAGGCTTCTGATCTGAGGGTGACAGTATCACACTTAAATAAATTTGTATTTATTTTTTAGGTGGTCTGAAACCAAAGACCTTGGCTGAGTTTTTTTGATTTTTTTTTTTTTTGTTTGGGTTTTCTTGTCTAATGTCTTCTCTGAGGTTCAGATGTATACTCATTTAAGATTTGCTTACAGCATTATTATTTTGTTGCTAACTTATAGCACTGCGCTTGAAGAGCAGTTAGTATTTCTGAAATATCCCATACTAAATAAAGCTTCGTGTGAAGAATTTATTTATTTATTTAAATATCTCTATTTTGTATTACCTCAATTCTAGAAAATATTTATTTTTATTGGCTTGAGTATATTTTGTCTTCCATTTCGACTTATTTGCCCAAAAATTCTTTGTCCATTAGTTACTAGCAAGGCAGTACAAAGAAGAGACAGTTCTGTGTAATGCTGCTGCTTAGAACAGAATTTTTTTTCCTGATGATAGTTTTAATAAAGTGAATATTCATTTTTTATGTACCACTTCGTGTCTTAGTCTGTCAATACTTCAGTCTAAGAGTTTAGTTTTTTGCTCTAGGCTCCTTAAGGGTCTTGTGACAGTGCTCACTCACATTGGGACAGCCTGGACTGTTTCTGTTTTACTCAGCTTTCTGCTCATCTCTCCATGTTCCAGTTGTCTTCAGAGACAAATAAGCCATTTATCTGAATTGTATTTCAGATCCTATTTAGGATAGGATGAATTTCTTTAGTGTGCCTATTTTTTGCCCCACTGCTTTTTGAGGAATCCTTGGGTGAGTAACTCAAATGACAACTTAACACTAGAGACTTGACACTGCCAGGCAAAACCCACTCCTTGTCTTCCCGTTTCCCCTGCTGAGCTTCTTTCCCCAGCATTTCACTGCCAATCTGCAGACACTCAGTCAGTGTCTCTAAAACCAGGACTGAAGCTCAGCCCCAGAACTGGAATTTTAATCTGGTCCATCTGGAAGGTGATGGCCATGGCAGAATGAAGAGATGGGCAGATGCAGGGGCAAAGGCCAGAGCTGAAACACAGTCCTCAGATGGAGGATGACCTGTGGACATCTCACCACCCTAGCTCCCACAGCTCATCTCATTTCATCCTGACCCAGCTTTGGGGCACCACCCTGCATCTCCATCCTGGGGCACAGGCAGACTGATCCTCATGGAGCTGGGTTCTAATTCAGGGACCCGTGTGTCTCACTGGGAAACATTCGGGACTGTGGATTGTGTTTGATGAATTTGATCCTTCCAGACCCACTTCTCTTAGGAATCTAATGACCTCTCACCACTGCTATCACCTTTTTCACAGATTTTTTCTCACAGTTGCTGATATTACCATCAGCTAGCAGTGTACACTCTATGCCTAATAAATGGGGCATAAAACACCCTCTAGTTTTTTCCCAAATGTCAAGTCACAATTTCATTTTTCATTTTTGAACTTTCTATTTTTTGTCTTACCAGTTTTAACTTGCCCATATATGTTCCTTGAAGGCTTTCACTCTTTCATTATTACTACTATTTGGGAGAAACACAAATACCATATTGCATGATGCTGTCCTCATGGAAGTGCAATTAAGGCCTGTCAGCAGTACAAATGGAAATGTTACCAATGGACTATACACACAAAAACATCACAAGAATTATGCTCTGCAATGTTGGCTCTTATGCCTCAGTGACGAAGAACTCTAATAATAGTTATCTACAGAGATTTATTCCATACTCCAGTGAGTTAACAAATTCTAACCTACAGACCCTAAAATAGAAGAATAAAAAGCAATTTTCTCCATCTGTTGGACTTTCTTCTCCTGCTTCTAGTGACTCTTCATTAGCTTTTGAAACAACTATTCCCATTGCATCTGATAGAAATACATCTGCAATTCTGTTTGCTTCATTAGAAATGTCCAAGGTATATTTATTGCCAAGTTAGTAGTAAATTATATTAAAACCTCATTCAAAAATAAAATTAGCATCAGTGTCAAAATCTTCATTTTACATCTTTGTTTTAAATTAGCACAATTCTAGTAATTAGTGATATGCAGTGTACTAATATTGAGTAACAAGTTCGGATATGAAAATAATACACTTTTCTGTTTGTTAATTAGTTTATAAATCAAATTATCTTCAGAGAAAAATTAAGTCTTTAAAAAGAAATTAAATAATAATGTGAAAATAAACACAGAAATAGCATATTGAATTATATTGTGCATCAAAAATTCTGAAATTCATAGAGCTACATGATACACGTCTTGGACATTCTGCATTTCACTTTCTGAGAGAAATTTCAGGTTGGTAAAAACTGTAAATGTGGCAAAAAGATGTTTGAGGGGTAAATCTACCGAAGTGGACATTGTGGTGATCTCTACCTACCTTTTATCTGACTGAGAGATAACATCATGACTTAATGTAAATGTCCTCACTCATTAAAGAACATGACATACCAATCTATCAGGAAAAAAGAAGTAAGTACCAGAAACTTAAACTGAATACTCTGGAATATAGAAGTTGATGATGATGTTTTTAAAAAACAAGAATAATTAATAATTACAATAAAATACCAATAAAATTGTTAGAACCTCACTATATTTTGATGCCTCAAGGACTGGATTTATTTCAAATAGATGTGCTTTAGACAAATAAAAGGGCAAATTCCATGGCATGTAATTTACAGTGGAGGACAGACAGAATTCCTGATATTCTTTACTGTGCTTTGCCTTATGAATCTTGAGTAGGGCCCTGCAAGTGGCAGGAATTTATTTATGAATGTGGTTGTAGGAATGGGACCTATAGAAAATGTGGAAATAAGAGGCAGAAAGCATAGTGAGTAGAAAGTTAACAATGCTACTTTTATTTATACTTTGAGTGCTGCAATTTACCTTGCATAAGTAAACAAGGTGGCAATATCAAGGAACATCAGTTATACATTCCTGAGCATACTTTTGTCCCAATGCACATTTGCCATGACATATTTAATAGCATTATCATACATTTATTTTCACAAGATCCATTCACTGTGCACAGAGAATTGTGAATGAAGCAACTGAAGAAAATTTAATTTAATTCTAACTATTTAATGGGTTTTTCTCTGTCTTGTGCACAGTTTATCAGCAAATCAACATGCATAAGACTTAGAGCTGTTCTCAGTAATATTTTTGGGCTTCTAAACTAAAACCTAGAATGACTATCTTTGTGAATGTGGAGAAAAGAGGAGATGCTGGTAACTTTATCTCACAGGACCAGTATGATTTGAATAAGTTCACTGTGTGATGGATGGACCACTGGCTGTTGCAGTGTTACCATTTAGCACTAAAGAAACTGAGGTTCTGAGGTCTCACATGGAAAGCTTGCTGGTTGCAGAAATTGCTCTTTTGCATCCTGTTTTAGCTTTTTGTGAGAAGCTCCAAGCTCTTATCAAGAAGAATTGTTTGTTTTTGTTTTTTTCCCCTCTTCATAAGTTCATATATATTCTGAACAGGTTTTGTTATAAAGGAATTAGGTAGCAAAACTGTTGTAGTGAACACAAGAAAACTTGAGAAAAATTATGATCTGCTTAGTAATTTTTGATGAATTCAATAAAAGAGAAAATAAAACAAGGATAAACTAAAGCTCGAGTGTCATTCAAGTCTCTGTATTTTTAATAATGAATAATGAAATATAATATTGCTGTCCTTATCAGGACTGAGCAGAATAAGCTCTTAAAATAGGAATGCATTCTGGTTTTTGCCATGATACATTCCAAGGCTTTGCTTGTGTTTTTTACCTTCAAGTTGCCAGGTTATTTAATCCATTGCTCTATAGAGATTCAGAATATATTCTTCTCCAAAATATTAATTCAAAACTAGATTATCAGAGACTAAAGCACTATAGTTTCACAGCTGCTGCAACAGTACTAAGCAGAAGTATTAATAAGATGGATTTCTGTGGGTAGAAGAGAATACATGACCCTTTGGACACTAACACCTAAATTAATTTCACTATGAAAGCAGCAACTGGTAGCCAAGTGTGGCTTCTCTCTGCAGTCAATAATGAAAGAAAAGTACTGCAAGAGCTGGATTCTTCATACCTCTGCAAAATGGCCCAAGGAAACATGAATAATGTTGTTTTGTTTAAAAATAAAGTAGTTTTCTATTTACTTGCAAACCATACATGTGAAGCTTTACTTCCTAAACAGCAGAGTAGTAAAACATTCTAATCCATAATTTTTACTAAATTCTAGCCAAAACTTCAGTACAATTTTTAAATGCCTTCACTAAAGGCTTTATATGATAAACTTGTTACTCAGCCTCTGGCTAAATTTCTTGAGGACTCTTTTTGATCCTCTTTTATTACCTTTTAAAAGAAAAATAGTAAAATATTTCTTGAAGATCTGCACTTGAAGACTATATTCCATGATGCTAGGTAGGATTCTTTATCCATTTTGGAAAGAAACATCTGAAAAATTATTGACAAGCAATGGAGAAAGGTCAGAACTATGGTTACTGTTAGCTGACAGGCACTCCATAGTGAGATAAATACCACAGGAATTACAAACACTCTCCTCAGGTTTCAAATGTGCCAATGTGTGACCATCACCTGAATGTACAGCAAGGAACAGCACTGTGTGTTTTAGCACAGATAGCAGCTTTGGGTTTAAATTTTGAAAACAGATTTAAGAGTGTTCTCCCAGTTTATTGTATGACTAAAACAGACATGCTATCTGAAGTGAGCTAGAGACAATGTGGAGAAGAGATGCACACCTAATTTTTCGTTTTTAACTTGTAGAACAGTGCTCCATAGGTATGCTTCCTATGTTATCCTTTTAAAGAAGAGCTTTTGCACATGCTGATAACAAATTTGAGAGGAAAATTCCTGCCAGAACTTTCTTCACTTTTGGACAAAATAGAAGAAAACACCTGTCCAAGCTGACTGCAGATAAATTTTTGTTAAAAATAAAAATGAGATATATTGCTAAAAATGAGATATATTGAAGTGATGAGGGTTCAGAAAGTAAGCTCAGAGACCAATTTACTATTTACATGTTTCAGATAATAAAATAAGACAGGTTTGTAGAAGTAGGAAGAAGTAAATATTTTAAATTTCCTATATACTGTATTCTAAAATATACCTGTTTGTGAGTCTGTGTTGTGTTCGTGCCCTGATATGCATGATTTATTTTATCAAATTTTAGCCACTTAGAAGACTGATAGTCAAGCTTCCGATATGGTTGGGAATTGTTTTCCTATATGGTATGGAATTTCTAGAGTGCAGCACATTCCATAGCCCAGGTAACTCTCCTAAGAAGACACTGAGTGTCTGCAACCACTTCCTTCCACCAAGGGTTGAGGAAACCTAGGATGATCTTTTCATAACACCTTGAAATCTGTTGTTCCTTTTATTTCCTAAACTTCCTCTTCTCTGTTCTGTGTTCGTATCCAGATATCTTCATGCAAAATACTTCAAGACATCTGTAGAGAATGTGCCATCCATACTGTGCCATCCATATGTGACATCTATATTAGCTGATGACACAAAGCTGTGGCACAGGGACACCACTGGTCTGCAGCCATGCAAGCTGTTAAGTTGTTAACACAGTCTTGACTCATGCTGACTTTTCCCAGATAGCACCCAAGCATGCCTCAGGGGGGGCACGATGCCTACTTACAGAAGAAAAAATAAACATGTTTGGAGACTTAATCCATTTTAATGAATGTGTGCAGAACTTCTGCAACACAGCATTTCTAATTTTAATGATAAATTTCAATTAGTGTAACTAAATTAGATATTGAAAGTTTTTTTTGTGAGAAAATAAAAAAGTAAAATAAATCAAACGCACATATCCCATTTAAAGAATACCACAATTTTTATAGCTTGTTAAATAACATCACAATGCAAATTGAAAATCCTTTTTAGTAGTGAGTAATCTGTTTCAAAATTTAATCTTCAGCATGATTTTTTAAGATGTCTGGTTTTGGTTTTCAGATTTGCTTGTTTGTTTGCCTGTGATTTCAGAAAATACAAACATATACAGACACATAACACTCAAATGTTTCAAAAAAAACTGACATGCAGGCTCAGAATGGAAAATTTGAAGCCGGTGGTTTAATTTTGAAAATGTAAGGAAAACTCAGTAAAATGAATTTTGATTAGAAGTCATCCATAATGTAATAAGGTATGGTGCTGTCATTTGATACCTTGTAAATTCATGACAAATGACTTAAATTTGGGGAAACTTTATAACAGTCTCTTAAACTGCAACTATCTGAGGGGAAAAAATATTGTACGTTTACGTCTACATTTTAAATATTTGTTACATCAAGTTTAATCATTTATGTTCAGCTGGCATTAATTTCTACAGTTCAAGCTATTTGTAATGCAAATAAAAGAAGTGTGATGTTAGTAATAATAAAATGATGCAGGGAATTCTCTGAACTGCTGTTGAACTCTGTCATGGCTCAGAAAAAGTGGACATCATGCTTACTACACATGGTAGTGTCAGTGAAGTAATAAATATTAAATCTGTCCCTGCAGGGAAGGAGAAGACATTTTATTAATATGAGCTAAGTACATGGGTTATTAAGGAATTTTCTTCTTATTGGCTTTGAGGAGCAGAGTAAAAATTAAAGTTGACATAGCAGTACTGAATTGAATTAAGAAAAGTCTTTCTGCTGAAGAAATTTACGAATATTGGCAAATTAGATTATTGTAGCAATTGTCAGAGCACCTAGAGGTCGCCTCTTTAAAATTAAACTTACGTGGTTAAAAATTAAGAACACAGTGGAGAAAAAAAAAAGATTAAAAAAATGCAAAATCTCAGAATTTTCATTGGAAGTAAGGGATAATGTAATAGGATGTGGTGCTGTCAGGTATTACATTTGTAAATTCATTGCAAATGACTTAAATTTGGGGAAACTTTATAATAATCTCTGCAACTATCTGAGGGGAAAGAATATTGTCAAATCACAATCTACATTTTAAATAGAGTTGTTACATCATATTTAATCATTTATGTTTAGCTTGCACTAATTTCTGCAGTTCAAACTATTTGTAATGCAAATAAAATGGATGATGACTACTGAAATTTTAAACCAACACCTTTGACTTTCCAACTTTAGTTACCATAAAATTATACAGTGAACACTCAAAATGAAATCTTTTGAGATTGCCTTCTATTTCTTTCCATTTATAACCCTATTTTAATCTCAGGTGCTTCTGTAGTTAGAGGCTTTGTCAGCTCTGTGCCTCCATTCTTTAAAATTTGTTTTTGTCTCTGTCAGCATCTGGTTTGTCCTGTTCTTTTGAATGCAATCAAAGCTTATTTTCTCTTTATGCATGCTAGAAAAACAAATGACACCCAAGTCGAGGTGAACAAAGGTGTAATCAGGATCTAAGCAACAGAACTTCTTTGCCATATTTCTAGTCGCACCATTTGCAGAAGAAATTCTTGTAGATCTTTATGTAGGATCCTTGTTCACATGATTCTTGTAGAATACTAGTGCTTTTAATGACAATCAGAATAAAGAAGCACTCAACGAGAAAAAAAAAACCACCCAGAACAAAACCCACAACAGCTTCTTCTTTGTTCAGAGATATTCTCTATAATTGCTTACACGATCCTTGCTTTGGGATTTCTGTGCAGCTCCCATAGGATCTGAAGAATCTGAGTTTGAGAGGGCTTTGAAGTATACTGCACTGCTTTTGACTGGGGTAGAGTTAAATTTCTTCCTAGTAGCTGGTATAGTGCTGTCCTTTGGATTTAGGATGTGAATATATTGAAAATATACTGATGTTTAACTGACACTATGTCAAGGTGTTTTCAGCTTCTCAAGCTGCCAGCTGTCCTGTCAGACATCCACAAGCAGCAGGGAGGGGACAGAGTTGGGACAGCTGACCCAGAATGGCCAAAGGGATGCTCCATTCCATGTGCTGTCATGCTGAACAGAATCACCTCTGAGCGGCTGGCCAGGCTGTGGCAGCCACTGCTCAAGGCTGGACTGAGCACCTGGCAGCACCTGGTGGGAAATTGCTTTGTGCATCTCTTGTTTTCCAGATTCTTTTATCATTATTATTTTTTCTTCATTTTCTGTCCTGTTCAATTGTATTTATCTCAACCACCTGTTTTGCTCCTTATCCAGTTCCCTCCCCTATCCCACCATGAGGGTGTGAATGAACAGCCCTGGGGTTTTTAGCTGCCTGCCAGGTTAAACCACAGCATGTACATGTGGAATTACACCATGGATGCAGCTAGATCAGCTCTCAGCTCTCAAAGAGGAGCTCAACTGCCTCTTTCCTCTGCATTATATTTGCCTGTGCAGTGTTTAAATAAATTTCATAGGGCATTTCACAGATCAGTCCCAGGGAAGTTATCCACCTTTAAATTACCTGCCATTTCCTTATCCCAGGTACTATATTAAAAAAAACCCTTAAAACTAAAACCAAACCAAAATAAACTAAAAACACAACCCCAAACTCAAAAGAAAACAGACGTCAAAGTCGTGAAAAAATGCATTGGTAAAACTCTATGACTAGATGAATTTACTTATTTATTTATTTACTTACTTACTTATTTAAGGAAAATGTTTTCTTCTGGGTTCATCCCACCTGTGCTTCTGAACTGACCTATTTTGTCTAAGTTCTAAGGCCTTTATGCTATGCAACAGCTCAAATTAGCACAGCATCACTGGCAAAAAGCAATGTTCATCTCTTGGGTGGATTGACTTTTGGTCTTGGTAGCTAGTCTCATAAAGATAGATTACAAGACTCTTTTTGGACACTGGGGGTTACAAGTATGTTAATTTTTAAGGTCAAAGGTGCGTTTCTGGGTCTTTGTCTAATATGTTTTTAATGTAGACCACAATTCTTTATTTCTGTTTGACCAAAGCTTTGTAATTCTACTTTTATTGCCAAAGTAAATGTCATCAATAGAAATGAAGTAGAATACAATTGTTCTTTTGAGTAGATGCTCATTATAAATGCCTACAGTACACTTGTCAGTTGAAGGATGATATATTGATTTATCTTCTAATTTCAGCTGTAAAACTGCAAGGCAGCTGGCTGGGTTAGCATTTTCAGGTTCAAGATGTGTTCCCTCTATGATATAAATAGATTATCTTATTTTCTCTGATGGAGCAATTGTTCTGTCTACATTTACATGTGACAGCAGTTTATAGTTTTTCAACACTACTGTACACGTCTGTCTAAATTTAAATATGCTATATCAAGGCAAAACCCCATTATTTATATTCAAGTTTGGATATTAGTCACAAAAATGTGTATCCATTTTCTTTGCTTTCCTAAGATTCAAAAAACAATATAAAATAGTGCATCACAGCAGTGTACTTGAAATACTTGTTAGGCTTTACTGAAGGGTTATACAAATAATTATAATTCTTATCTTCAGAAAGGGGTTGTAGAACAGGATATTTAAGAATCTATTTTGGTTTCTAAAACAGTTTTGCCATATGAATTTGTCAAAGGTATTGAATGGTGATTAATCATACCTAAATTTAACTCTAAAAAATGAGATATTTAATACATACTCCCTTTCTCTTCCAAGGAGAGGGACATGTACTCTGGACAGTGACACATGTAGTCTTGGGCATGGGGAAATAAGCTAAATAGATTGATTATTGGAGTCTTAGTAAACATGGTTGCTGTGAGTGTTGCAGCCTACTTTCCATGGATCCTGACAAGAAGGAATGACATAATGCTCTTCATTCTGTAGATAAGCCATAACTTGATAACTGTTTGTGATAAATTGTCTTTGCAGGATGTATTGGCCAGGAGAAAAGAATAAATGTGTCCATGTCTCCTCTGTCCTTTAAATTCTGAACTCTTTCCATTTTGGGAAAAGGAATTCTTCTAACTATAAAATTAACTGCTGTCATTCAGAGCCAACATCTGATGTCAAAATCTAGAAGTCTTAGCTTAACTAGAATCCATACTGTAACAACTGAAAAAGTCTAGTAAAATTTAGTCATGATTGTGCTAGTCAATGTTAGGTTCAAAGGCATTCCCAGCAGAGCAGGAAATAATCGGTTGGTTTTACTCTTCCATCTTCTGAGAAGCATTGATATTTCCTGTAATTGAACTTTTCCTTTTGCAAAAACCTAAGTCTCTAAGTAATGCATGGAAAAGGCAGTGTCACGGGAAGATGGCAGATGACTGTAGGTGTGCAGAAATCCTAAAAACATTATACTGATTGTTAATTTTATTTATAATGGAGAGATTAAAGGATATAAGTCAGAATCTTGAGTAAAGGTGTTATATGTATTTATAAATTTAACACCTCTTTCACCAATTTACATTTTTACCAGGTATTGAACCAACATTTATTTGGTGCTTCTGCTCATACACATACTATATTTTGTTGAAAAAAGAATGACCTAAGTCAGAATTTCTTAGATATTTATATTTATATGCCATTATTATGACCTCACTCCTATTTCAGCCAATCTCACTCTAAGAACAACCCACAATATACTGTGTGCATTTCAAAGAAGGCTAAAGACCTTCTAGACACATATAAAGGTGTGTCTTCAGTTGCCAGAACATGTGTCTTAGCTGTTTTTCCATATGATATCATATCAATAAACTGTTTTATCTACATTATTACTAGGACTGCAAAGGTCTTACTGTTAGCTATAGTTCACAGTAAGTTTGCAACACCCCCCACATTTGTCTCAGTGTTTTGTACCAGATTTGAAACTAATGTTATTACAGTGAAAGGCAAACAGACATTTATTCTAGTAACTACTGTTAATTAAACAAACATGCAAACAAACAATCAAATTAATAAAATTTTATCAGATGAAGAGTTTTATTCCTGAAGACTCTGCTGTCTGTATTATAATGCATTTCCCTCAAGGCAATCCAGGTTCAATATAATTCTTGGATGATGGTTTTTCATCTATAGCAAGCCTGCTGTTTTGTAATTCTCAGGCTGAAGGTGTTTTCAATGCAAATGTTTTCTCATTCATCTGAACAATGCAGTCCTTTGTCCATTCTTGCTCTTCAGTGATCTGGTAGCAGAGAACCAGCTGGTTCAGCCATCTCATTAGTCTGAAAGACTCCACAGTATTTTTTTTTTTATTATTATTTTTTTTACTCTGATATATTTTTTTTTTGATTAAAGTTTATTTTTTTTTCTCTTTAGTTCCCTGCCAAACCCTGGACTCAGTTTTATCATCCTGCTCAGTATCCCCAAGGTCCACATGCTTTTCTAGGTGAAAACAATGCACACTGACAAGCTGCAAGCTGAAAATGGAGCACAATTGTCAAATTATTTTTAGACCACTTCCCTGATGTTACAATATATTTTTATGTTTGTTTTGCTTTCCTCTTCCTCTCTTTTCATATGCACATTTGGAGGAGATTATCAAAGGCAATTTAAAATACTTT
>VZTT01038026.1:2512-13833 GCA_013400855.1 Buphagus erythrorhynchus | reverse complement strand
TGTAAAGTAAAACTTGAATTAGAGAGGAAATTAATGTGTTTTTTTTTTTTTTTTATCACCAAAAACAAGCCCTAGATTTTGAAACAGAGAATTTAGACCCCTTCATTTAGAAACTAGAGTTTTTATCCTGGAAGAAAAAAGGCTGCTGTAAGTCTCTCTCAACACTGGAATTGGTAGTCTTAAAGTAGACCTCTTACACTCTTGACAACTTGCAATAAAAACTGTAAAACAGTTCTGTAACCACACAGTAACAGATCATTTTTAAAACCTTGCAAAACAATCAAAAATAAAAATGGACTTTTAAAAACTCCTTCTTTTGAAAGTTACTTTTTTTAGCCATAGGTTTATATGTAACAGTTTTTGAGTATGAGTCACACACAAATTCTTGCTTTCCCCATACTTCTGACTTTATCAGAGAATTTAATTTAAGCTCTCCTCACAAATTCCTATCATTGTGGCACAGAGAACCTTACACCAGCAAGAATGTTAGTTATAGGTAGCTGCCAAATTTCCCAGACACCTGGACCTGGCAATTCCTTCTGCCTGTGTGCTGGAGCCCATCTGGACATGGCTCTTTTCAAAAAGGGGAAGGAAGGAAGGAAGGAAGGAAGGAAGGAAGGAAGGAAGGAAGGAAGGAAGAGAGAGAAAGAGAGAAAGAAAAAGAAAGAAAGAAAGAAAAGAAAGAAAGAAAAAAGAAAGAAAGAAAGAAAGAGAAAGAAAGAAAGAAAGAAAGAAAGAAAGAAAGAAAGAAAGAAAGAAAAAGAAAGAAAGAAAGAAAGAAAGAAAGAAAGAAAGAAAGAAAGAAAGAAAGAAAGAAAGAAAGAAAAAGAAAGAAAGAAAGAAAGAAAGAAAGAAAGAAAGAAAGAAAGAAAGAAAGAAAAGAAAGAAAGAAAGAGAAAGAAAAAGAAAATCCTGAAGCGAATGGCAGTCTTCTACTGAATTCACAATATATAGGATTAGAAGTAGTCAAAAAGGCCAGTGGATGAAAATTGATGCATAACTATTGCTCCTCTAGCATTGGACTTTATATGAAAACGGGCAGTAAACAATCAAACAAAAAATGCGTAGGTTCAGTTTTAGCACAAGAGTCTGGGCATTTTTAAGGTATTTCCCACTGAACAGATTTTCCTAGAAGCTACTCTAAGGCACATGGAAGGCAGGGAGATGATTTGGGACAGCCAGGACAGCTTCACCAAGGGCAAGTTTTGCCTGGCCAAGCCAGCCCCTTCTATGATGAGGTGACTACATCAGTGGACAAAGGGCTACAGATGTGATTTATCTGGACTTCTGAAAAGCTTTTGACATGTTCCCCCTACCACATCCTTCTCTCCGAATTGGATAGATATAAATGTGATAGGTGGTCTGTTTGAAGGACTAGGAATTGTTTAGATGGTCACATCAAGAGTTAGTGGTCCATGACCTAATGTCCTCATGAAGCACAAGTGGTGTCCTTCAGGAGGACCAGTGCCATTCAGTGTCCTCATCCACAACACTGACAGTGGGATGAAATGCATCTTCAGCAAGCTTGCAGATGACACCAGGCTGAGTTGTGGGGTTGACATTCCTAAGGGACAGGATGCCATTCAGAAGGGCCTGGACAAGCTCGAGAAGTGAGACCATGGGAATTTCATGTGGTTCAACCAAGTGCTGTGCAGGGTCAAGGCAAGCCCTGGTATCAGTCAGTCCAGGCTCAGGGATGAAGGGAATGAGAGCAGCTCTCCCAAGAAGGATCTGAGTATGCTGGGGGATGAACTGCTGGACATGACCCAGCCATGTGCCCTTGCAGCCCAGAAAGCCAAACATGCCCTGGGCTGCATCCAAAGCAGTGTGGGCAGCAGGTGAGGGAGGGGATTCTGCCCCTCTGCTCTGCTCTGCTGAGACCCCACCTGCAGTGCTGCATCCAGCTTTGGGGTCCCCAGCACAGGAAGGACATGGACCTGTTGGAGCTGGTCCAAAGGAGGGCCACAAATGTTATTAGAGGGCTGGAGCTTGTCTCCTTTGAAAAGAGGCTGAGACAATTGGTGTTGTCCAGCCTGGAGTAGAGAAGGCTCTCAGGAGATCTTATTCTGGTCTTTCAGTACTTAAAGGGGACCTATAAGAAAGATGGAGACAGAATTTTTAACCAACCCTGTTGCAATAGGACAAGGGGTAATGTTTTAACTAAAAGAACATAGATTTAGACTGGATATAAAGAATAAATTTCTTACAAAGAGGATGTTACCCAGAAAGGTGGTAGATTCTCCATCTCTGGAAATATTTAAGGTCAGGTTTGATGGGACTCTGAGCAACCTGATAGAGTTGAAGAAGTCCCTGCTCACTGCAGGATTGTTGGACTAGGTGACTTTCAAAGGCACCTTGCAATGCAAGCTATTCTATGACTCTATGATTTTATGTCAGAGATTTTAGAATTTCCCTGCATTAGTTCTCACCTGAAGTGGATTGAGTCTTTTTCCTAAAAAAGGTAAAAAAATAAATAATAGTAATAATGATGATGATGATGATGATGATAGTAATAATAATAATGATGAAGTAACCATTAAGACTTTTAAACCATATAAGCAGACATTTACTCTCTTTTGAACCTTAAAATTAACATAGAAATTACATTTTTTTCCATTGGATATTTGCAGGCTTTTTTTTCTGGTAGACAGGAAAGCTCATGATGCTACAAGGATAATTAGTTGAGCAAAAAATTAAATTTGTATGCATGCATAATACATCTTTTGGTAACCTACAACCAGCATAAAATTTTCCATTAAAAAAGTTGGGTACTCTGTGAAAAGTGCATTTTAAAGAATCTTGTCACAGTCCATCCACAAACCTATTAATTGAAGTAGTTGGGCTTGCAAAGGTATAGTCAGCTGGAGCTTGTTTTTGGAGGCAAAACTTAGGAAATAATTCAGCTGGTAGACACCACAAGACAAAAGTCCAGTCCATCACACATAAAGTCTGTTAGCACAGTACAGCTAAAAAAGTTTTAAAAATTCATTCTTGTCACTAAGCAGATAAGAGTTGAAGAGTAGATTTATTGATTAAGAAAGTGACAGTCACTTTCCAGATTATAATGTCACTCTAACCAGTATTGCAATACAGATTTTTCAAGGAGATTATAAGGAAATAGAAACCTCCAGGAAAAAACTGTTTCAGATATGAAAAAGATTTTAAAAATGATGCATTCTAATCAATATTTAGTCATCTGGTAATATCAGATATGCAAAGATTAAAAAAATAGCCTTCTAGCCATATTGACAATTTTTGTCTAAGACAATATTCCTTCAGATGCTTTGTTTGTGCTTTAGCACTTTACATAAATACACATTTCTTTTTATCAGTATAAATTAAAAGGGTTGCAAAGTGTGAATTTTGCACTTCTGTCTGTTTTCACATGATCTAGCTAATATTTTGGTGAGAATGGCCAAAGTATTTAGGTGGTTGTTATTAAAACTTTTTTTATTATTATTTCCATTCTATAGCTTATCACAAATTCAAAGGCCTTTTTGGACAAAGGATTGTGCTTTCTGACATAAGTATAATGTCTAAATGCTTAGAAGCACAAAAAAAAAAGCAGCCCAGTTTGAGATACAATGTACCAATTCACAATAACAAAAGTAGGCCTTAGTCCATACCCTCCAACAGTTCTGTGTGTTTTGAATGGTTCACTACAAGTATAAAATACTTATATTTGTAGAATTAAAAAAAATACTTCAAACAGATTTAAAATGGTCTGAACTGGAATTATTTCTAAAGTTGACAGAAACAGTAACCAGTAACAGATTTGTCCTTATGACCTATTTTTTTAGCCATTTTCTTGAATAATTTTAAAGAAATATACAAATTGTTAGAAACTTTACCTTTTAGTTTTGCAGATTTCTTTATCCAAGGATAAACATACTCCCTTTCACTTTTTCTTTTATGTGGATCTGATCAGGCCTCGGAAGTAAAAACATTTACACTCAAAACTTTCATTTACATTTAAATTAAACTGTTAAAATATGGACATGCTGATTTTTGGCCTCAAAAGCAAGAATTTTTTCTAGGGTCTGAAAAATCACACATTAAAACACAACTTAAAAGAGGGAATGGCTATGTCACAGCAGCACATTTAATTTAGTAGTTGAAGTAAAGAACAGAGGCTTGGCTGAGATAAAATAAATAAAAGTTGCAAGATTAGGTGAGGGTGAGAGAAGAAATATTTCTCTATTCTACTTCTGAGAACAGAAAAATCATAATAATTTTATTCCAAATGGGGAAAGATAACACTAAAGTTTCTGAGATAACCCTTCCTCAGAATGGGTTTAATTTCTGCAATCCTAAATGACATTTTGAAAATACAAATTTTCTTTAAAATGTTTCACCTGTAAACCTTTGATGAGTAGGAGAAATATGATATTTTCACCTTTAGCCAATTGATGAAACAAAAATTTATGAGCCAAGTAAAATCTACAAGTGTTTTCATATTAAAATTTAATTGGTTTTAGAAGAAGAAAAAAAATTAAATTAAAAAGAAAAAAAAAAGCAGTCTCCATTGCCATGATTTTCAAACTTATTTCAGATGCATAATTTTTATTTCAGGCTGGTAATTATCTTTTTATACTTTAGACTATACATTGTATTTTGAATGTGACACACTGGCAAAATCCTTGTAGACCGAGTACTTAACCAGATTTGAAAGCCCTTGTTTAATTTAACAGACTCCCCCCATGAATATTATTCTCAACAACCCCCTGCAATGCTACAGGTTTGGGGACGAGTGTCTGGAAAGTAGCCCAGTGGAAAAGGACCTGGGAGTGCTGGTCAACAGCAGCTGAACACAAGTCAGTGTGTGCCCAGGTGGCCAAGAAGGCCAGTGGCATCCTGGCCTGTATGAGCAATAGAGTGGCCAGCAGGACCAGGACAGGGATTGTCCCCCTGTCCTGGGCACTGCTGAGGCCACACCTCGGGTGCTGTGTCCCATTCTGGGCCCCTCATGACAAGGAAGACACTGAGGTGATGGAGGAAGTCCAGAAACAGAGCCGGGGAAGGGTCTGGGGCACAGGTCACATGAGGAGCAGCTGAGGGAGATGGGGTGTTTGTCCCAGAGAAAAGGGGGCTCAGGGGGGACCTTAACACTCTCTAGAACCACCTGAAAGGAGGCTGTACCTGGGTGGAAGTAGGGCTCTTCTCCCAGGCAACAAGTGATGGCACAAGAGTAAATGGCCTCACGCTGTACCAAGGGAGCTCAGCTTGGACATTCGGAAGAATTCCTTCACTGAAAGGCTTGCCAAGAATTGGAACTGGCTGCCCAGGGATGTGCTGGAGTCACCATGCCTGGAGGTGTCCAAGAAATGACTGGATGTGACACTAAGTGGTGGTGATCCATCAAAGGTTGAAAACAATGATCTTTGAGGTCTTTTCCATCCTAAACAATTCTGTGATTCCGTAACTAAAATATCTATCCTTTAACAGATAATAACAACACGTGCTCTTCTGATAAAGCAGATAGGTTTTGTTTTGTTTTGTTTTGGTTTTGTTTTTGGGGAGTGGTGGTTTGTGGGTATTTTTTGTAAAACAAGAATGTCTCACTGACAATTGATGGAGAGGAGAGAACAAAAAAAAAAAAAAAAAAGATATTATAGAACTTAAATCAGGAACAGAAAGCTTGTTAGACAAACAGCAAAAGCTCCAAGCTGGGAGAGACAGAGATACCAGACTTCCAGTTTGGAACCACCAACATAGCAAGAAATGGATTTGGAGTCAAGAAGGTTTGTTGGAACGAGGGAAAACAAACTGAAATATGCACAGAGGTTTTCAGCTGCTCTGTGCTCATGGATGTTTATGAATCCAGTTGTCCACAGAACTGACGCTTTAAGAAAGTGCTCACTTAATCTGCTGATAAGCTGTAATAAACCTTGAGATTTTAGATGAACCAAGATAGGAGGACAGGTCTTTTTTGGTTTGTTTGTTTGTTTGTTTGTTTGTTTGTTTTTTGTTTGTTTGTTTGTTTTTTTTGGTGAGCATTATTGCTCTACAGCAAGTATGGCTCAGAGGTGGGTGCACTGCCACCCACTCCTGTCACATGAACTCTGCAATCACATGCCCCAGTGTCCCAGAATCCATGAAAAACTGCCAAACAAGTGCTAAGGGGTTTCAGGTCTTAAAATACCTGGATGTTAAATGCTTTATAATTTTGCTGTGAAAGCAATGACATGATTGAATTTTCAAATGGGAATTTTATCTTGGTTTTTTGGAAGACAATTAAAAATCTCATTAATTTCTGAAAAAAATTATTTATCACTGAAATGATTTTGTGCAATTTGTATTTTTTATGCCATGTCTCCGTTACTTTCTTCAAAGTAATTCTAAAATTCTATTAAGTGTTTAAACTCATAAATTCTCTTGAATTTTTGAAATCCTTCATCACATATATACACATAATTGTTTTTCACATAGTAATTTTATTTCAGGTTTTTTAGCAGAGTATTACTGTGTTTTTCTTAAAGTACTATGTTAAAAAATCCTCATTTCTATTTCCATTTTTTGATACTTATTGTTGGAAGGTAGTTAGGAAAATGGTATCAAATTCTTTTAGCTTAATTCACTCTTTATCAGTTTTATTACTTACTCTTTATCAACCTCACCCTTGTCAATCTGTTTCTCAGGTTTGCTTTGTATATCCTGAAGGATTCAGGTTTATCACATGTTGCCTATGATATCTTCTTGGTATTTAGCAATAAAGGTTCCATTGTCAGTTGCTCACAGCATTTTCAATAATTTAACTCTCCAGGCTGATATTGTTTATGCTTCCTTCAAAATTAATATCCTTGAGAAAAAAAAAAAGTCTAAACTAGGTGTATTTGGCATGCCAATCACATGACAAATAATATAATTTTTTAAATGGCAAAAATAAAATTAAATTTGTCAGTTTTGAAATATGTCTACAAAGCTATAGCCATGGCCTTAGAAATCCTACAGAAGAGGAATGAGAAAAAGCAGTCTTCATCCTGATAAGTCTGAGATGGTGCATGCAACCTTTAATGTAGTGTGTTTCTGTAAGTGCACATGCCTGTGTGGGGTACGGAGTGTCAGGGTCAGGAAATCCACTGCTTTGAAGCCAGCTAAACTAGAGCAAATTTCTAGGGAAAGACAATATAAATGCACTTACCCTGCAAGTTTTATCTTCCTTTTTTGTCTGCTCTAAGCTGACAGTAACAGGATCTGTCTTGTAACAGAAGGCATTGCTTGATGTTTAAGAGTAGGGCTAAGGAAAGCTTGGAAAAATCTGATTTAGTTTTAGTGTTGCCATTATGGGTACTGACCATAGGTTAGCCAACAGTGAAGACTGATGTGTTATTCCTGAGGTGTTTCTGAAAATATCAGGTGCACAAATATTAAGAGTTAAATTTTTACTACTCTGTTAATGTTCCTCTATGTTACATTTGGCCTCTTTTTCTTATTCTGTTTTCTCTTGACATCTTGATTTTTCTTCTAGGAAATATCTGTTTATTTCATCCATATGCAAGACATCAGTCAAAATCTTTTATTACAGATGATGCTGAAGTGATACGGTTCATGCACACCCAAATAGGTCTCCTCCATCACTAATTCAAAAAATATAAATGTTTTCTAGAAATCATTTCCATTCTTTTTTAAATCAATTTAGGCTCCGTGTAGAGAGTGATCAGTGGTATTGCTCTTTGTCTAACAGAATTCTTTTCCCCACTTAGGATGCTCTATATGAGAAAAGATTGAAACAGGAAAAGCTGTAAAAAAAAGAACAGGGAAACAAAGTTTATTAATTAGTTCCACTACCAAACTAGATACTTCAGGAGAATAAGAACTATCAGAAACCATAAATGTTAGGAGGAGGTTAAAGAAAGTTAAATATTTGGTGATTGCCAGTATTCAGAGTTATGAAAGGTTCTCCAGAAACAGTATGAGTCATCCAGCCTTAATATTTTTATTAGGACAATATCACTACCATTTTTTCATGGCAAGCTTTTCCTAGTGGGAAACTGCAGAGGTGACTCCAGTGAGAAGATGCCATAACTTGTCTCCATGTTGGACAGAGACAAGATGGACCTGATGCTAGCCAGAGCTGAGCCAGAGACATTGGTAGTGTCTCTGTGATTACATTTTAAGAAAGTGTTAAATAGCTGTGCAGCAGCTGAGAGAGAAGGAGAGAATATATGAGATAAGCAACACTGAAGACACCAAGGTCAGTGTAGAAAGAGGGGGAGGGAGTGCTCCAGGTGCCAGAGCAGAGAGTTCCCTGCAGCCCACGGTAACACAGGTCCCTGCTGCTGACACGAGGGACTGAAGCAGGCTGTGTCCTGAAGGGAGCTGTTA
This sequence comes from Buphagus erythrorhynchus, assembly GCA_013400855.1. Lineage (NCBI taxonomy): Eukaryota > Metazoa > Chordata > Aves > Passeriformes > Sturnidae > Buphagus > Buphagus erythrorhynchus. The sequence continues at coordinate 5,508 of VZTT01038026.1, read as the reverse complement.
CCCCATGGAAAGCTGACATAGGAACTGGCTTCTGACAGGACCTATGGCCCCATGGAGAGGAGTCCGTGCTAGGGCAGGTCTCCTGGCAGGAACACTTTTCCTGTGGGTGAGTCACACTGGAGCAGTCAGTTCCTGAAGGACTGCACACCATGGAAAGACCACACACTGGAGCAGTTCTCAAAGAACTGAAGCCCATGGGAAGGACTCATGTTGGAGAAAGCCATGAAGGACTGTCTCACACAGGAGAGACTCAGTATGGGAAAAGGGGAAAACATGAGAAGAAAGGAGCAGCAAAATACATGTGATGAGCTGACTGCAACGGCTACAACCTCTCCCTGCTGCTGCTTGGAGGAAGGAGGTAGAAAAGTCAAGAAGGATGTTGAGCCTATGAAGAAGGCAAGGGTGAGGTGCAATTTTTAAAATTTGTTCTTATTTTTCATAGCTTGTTCTGTTTGATTGGTAAGAAATTGATTTCCCCAAGTTGATTTTGTTTTGCCTATGACGCTAATTGCTAAGTGCTGTCCCTGTCCTTATTCTGACCCACAAAAATTGAATTATTTTTCTCCTCCATCCTGTTGAGGAGAGGATATGATAGAGTAGGTCAGTGGGCATCTGGAGACCAGTGAAGGTCAATCCACCACCCTCTCTCTCTGTGTCTTCTTTCCGATACTGAAGATTAAAGAAGTTATTTTCCTCTCATCTGACAGTCCTCAGTTCTATATAAAGGGACACATAAAACAGAATAAAGGTGTGAAGTCCTTAGTAGTTTTAGTTGTTTCTTTAAAAACAAGAACCAGAGATTTTACAAAATCAAATACCTCTTTCTTGGACACATTTCTCATCTTGTATTTTCAGATGATGTGAAGATCACAGCTGGTTCCTAGAGGCTATAATTTCCTTTCCTTTGTTTTTTTCAGTTTCAAAACTTAATTGCCTACAGAATGCAAGGAAGGGGGGCTGCAGAGAGGGCTGCAGAGAAATGAGGTGGTAAAAAGAAAAGAGGAAAAGAACAAAAATAAACTTGACTTCATTTAAATATCATCTTAAGAAATCAATGCCAGGAAAAAAAATATTTACAGGTTTGGTATTTTGAAATTGGCAAATGTCATAAATAACATCACTAATAATCTTCATCTTAATTCCAGTGTTTTCATAAATTTTGAAAACCTCTGTTATGAATATGGGTATATTTTAATAAGACCACTTTCTCACCTGGCCAGATACGAGTTATTTTTGAGTCAGAAGTCAGCCAATATAATATGGACTCACAAGACAACCATTTGTCAGGGACCTGAGTGCCCTTCCAAAGCTTACTTGCCCTGACCATCTCCCTGGGACTTTTTTTTCTTTAATGAAAAGATAGGCTTGAAGACAGTAAGCATATGCTGTAATCTGGACTGTGCCCAGTCCTGATTTCTGCTATCCCAGCTGATCTTCCAAAATGGATCTTGGATCAGTGCTATAGGTCACATTGCTTTCAGTCTCTGGACCTGCCTGATGGATGGCCCCAAGACATGGCTCATTTCCTTGCCTTCTCTGTGACTGTAGGTAGAACTTGTCACTGTCACCACTGTCACCAACCTGGTAAAGCTCACATCAAGCAGAACTGTGCTCAGGACCCTGCCCTGCCTGTCACCCTTAGCTCCTTGTGCATATCCCTCATGGACCAGTCATGCTCCTGCTGCTCTCTTTCAATGCTTCTTTTTTATCTTTTTCATGCATCTTATTTAAATCATGCTTGTAATATAGAAGTATAAACCCCAAGTTATACTGAAATATCAGTATAACGCTCATGAATGTGAACATATATGCTTCCATGACACTGCTGGGAAGGAAGAAGGGTGTAGGAAGACTTCCTCTCAAGAGTGTAGGAAGATAAAGCCTCTAGAAGGCCTCAGGAGAATTTTCCTTTATACAAAATTGAACAATTAAAATTTTAACTTTCAACCAAAATGGAATTCAGGACTACATAGAATCATATAATCACTTAGGTTGGAAAAGATTTTTTAAGATCATTAAGTCTAAACAGTAATCTTACACTGCTAAGTCCACCGCTAAACTATGTCCTCAACATCACATCTAAACACAAATCTTCACATCTACACAATTTCATAGTTTCAAAGTATGGTTCCTTTTATTATGAAGCTATGGATTGTTATGATGTCTACCTATCAGACCTTGAATTCATCTGAAGCCCATTCAAAAAGGACATGAAAATATAATAAAAGTTCATTCAGCTACAAAGAAGTACTAGAGGTACTGCTTGCTTCTGAAGAAGCTTCTGTATCCCAATGCCTTCTTGCTAGGGTTACTTAATTCTACCCATAATTTCTGGGCTTAATAGATCATATTTTGTCTTGTCAAACTTTTAATCTCAGCAAATACATGGAGCGAATAATTGGTAATTTTACCTACCTGTAACACCTATTGCATGCTTATGTGTCAGTGAAAAAAATGTAAAAAGAGAATCATAAGCAGTTCTCTTACTATTTGCATCACATTATGCCAAATATTGTTAAAGAGTTAAACAGGATCAACTTTCAGCATCACAAGGCCCAAGAAAGATCTTATAGCCGTGTCCCAAGACATTTCTTAAAAGCTGTTTAACATCTTAGTCAGGAACCTGGGCAGTGGGACTGAAGGCACCCTCAGCAAGTTCACTGATACCACCACTCTGAGTGATGCAGTGGCACACTGGAGGGAAGTGATGCCATCTAGAGAGACCTGGACAAGCTGAAGAGTTGGGCCCACCATATCCTGACTTGCTACACACAATGGATGGCAGCCTCAGTGGAGCAGGGACATTTGGGNCTGCACCTGGATTACGGCAATTCCAGGCACAAATGCAGGCTGGGTGGAGAACAGATTGAGAGCAGCCCCTGAGGAGAAGGATATGGGACTGTGGGTGGAAAAGAAATTCTACCTGAGCTGGCATTGGGTACTAACAGCCCAGAAAGCCAGCCCAACCTTTGGCTATACCAAAAGGAGCATGGTCA
>VZTT01038025.1:156464-175249 GCA_013400855.1 Buphagus erythrorhynchus | reverse complement strand
TTTTAAAGGAAAAAAAAAATAACATAAGGAGCCACCCGTATCTCAAAAAGAAGAAATGTGGACTAGCCTGTCAGTTCATTCACAGGGAACAATTTGTTGTGTTCTCATCAAGCCATACTATTTTTTTTAAGTACTATCTTTTCTCAGCCTAATCTTATTGATTATTCCTTCCCAAAAGCTTTAGATAATTAGTTGGTTCAACATTTATCACTTAAACAGTAATTGATGTGTTAATATGCATAATCCAACAGCACAGTTTAATTGCAAGATTTTAGCACTACAGTTGAACTGCGTTGTTGGGTTTAATTTCTCTTATTCTTTTACGGGCTCTAATTAGCCCCATGCAAATAACAGACTTTCTAGATGTTAGCAGATCTGAAAGCCTTTAGCAAAAACTACTGGGGTCCAAATGTTTTGGTCTACTAAAAACACTGAGAGAACTTGAATGTGTAATTTCACTTACAAAAGTATTTCATAATGGCAAGTGGTTTGGAGTCAGGTTTATTTAAATAACTATTTCAGGAAGTTAAAGTGTTTTACAAAACAAAAAGTCATCATCCCTCAAGTCTGTCTCTGCAGTGGAATCACCACCAGCTAGTGAAATATTTGTGCTGGTATTTTCAAAATCTGGGGGGAGGGTATGGATTTCTCTTCTTCCCTTAGCATCACTAAAAGGAATAGAAACTGAAAGTACACAAAGTAAACCATCTGCTTACTAAAGACCTGAGCAAGGGCTCCAGTGCCCCAGATCATGTCTGGGCTTTCCAGTCATGCCATGTGAGATGGCATCTCTGCTGTAGACATAAGATTTTTTTTCCCCAAACAGAATAGTAGCATTTTCAAGACAATCTCAGTCCTGTCTAAAGCAAACAAACTTGCTTTAAGGTTCCGGAATTCTACACAGGATGGATCACTTGTGTAAAGTACACAGAAGCTTGGAAGCACTTGGGAGTGCTATTGATGCCTCTGGGCATTTTAAGAAGCATCTAAGCAGTGTGAGAACATGGTGGTTTGTCCTTGTGTCCTGTGAGACAATGAGATCCACAATACTTTTGTGATAATTCTGCAGACTGACAGCAGATCCTGGAAGTGGCTGTGACTTGGATGTGCTTCCTTGCCCTGAGAGAGGACAATGAGGGAGGACAACTGAGCAATCTGGGACAAGATGGATTTACTCTCTGCTGAACTCTACAGCTCTTGCTCACACCCAACACGCTACAGACTCCTCATGAGCACCAAGACAACTTCTTCCTTCCAGCCCCTCTGCTTCTGCCTGCGTGAGAAGCTGTGTACCAGGGAAGCACTGGCTGCATGCAGATCGTGGAGGGCTCTCATTTCACCACCTGNAAACCTAAAAAAAAAAAAAAAAAAAAAAAAAAAAAAAAAAAAAAAAAGAAGTCAGAAACATTATCATAATGGAACTGTTGTGGATGAACGAACTTCGTCTGAGATTAAAACCAAACTAGGAGCATTTTCAGCATGGCAGGCATTTTCTTTAGCTTCCAGAAAAGAAAAACATGAGTCAACAGGCTAAAGAAATCTCAGAAACAGGTGGTGAGAGACTCTGTATGGAGTTCAGTATTTGTGCAGTTGCTCTGGTTCTTACATAGGCCTGTTTTAAATGAACCAAAATACCACTCTGTGTTTGTGGTTGACATATATATCCTGCCTTACAAGCAATGGGCACCTACCACAGCTTTGCTGCAGTGATGTTTATTCATTTAATAAGACAGTCTCTTAAATCTCCTCTCTATAACTCTTAGGAAAATCAAAGTGTGACCAAATAATCTCCGCTCTACAACTTTTAAGAAAATCCAAATGGGACCAAATTAAAAAAAACACAAAACCCCACCACATTGTTTTGGGCTTGGTTGGTTTTTGTTGTTTTTTCTTCTGGTTCTTCTGGACATCAAAGAGAACAAAATTAGGAAAATCCTTGAGTCCAACTGCTTCTGTATCCCTCCTAATTGACCTGCATAGGAGTCTGTCTCTATATCACTTTCAAGTTGCTTTAGCTAAATTACTTCAGGATATAAGAGGTTAAAGCACCCTGCTGGGCAGAAATCTTTTACTTTATAGGTCTAACAGCCTTTCCCTTAATCTGCAGAGTGGAGCTGTGATCATAAAACAGCTAAAGTCATGAGCTTGTTAATGCTAAAATGACAGATGTTAAAACAACAGGATATTTATTAAGTTTCCCATTACCCTGCTGGGTTGTCAGACCCTGATTTCTTTCTAAGACTGCTTTTTGGTTTTTAATAACCAAAAGTTAACAGAAGTCTGTTTCCAGCTTTCTCACAAGAAGTCATGTGAAAGGAAAAAAAACTAAAAAGAAAACATTTATAAACTTTCTATCTCTGTCTCAGCTTGACTTCTGTTAAAGGAGGAAGCAGTACTCCTAATTCTGTCTTTCTTTCTGCCTCCATGTTATGGTATAGATTTGTTTTAGAGTAGGTGTAGTTTTAACCTTTTACCTAAACACTATACAGCATTGCATGAAAAGTCAGAGTCCATGTGATTCCGAAGTCCTGGAGACTTTAGTATCTGTTAATTATTTAGTGAAGCACTGCAAACTCTCTCGTGGTGGGTGTTTTTCCTCATTGCCAGATTAGAAAGCAGCCAGCAGCCCTACCTGGAGGATACCTACCTCTATGATCAGTGCTATGCTGGGAGGCAACCCCTGCCCAAGCAGGGCCTGGAAGTTACTGTGGAAAAAGAAGACAGCCTAGAAAAGCCACATGCACAAGGAAACAAGAAATAACCAGCTTTAAGGAGTTATTTCTGCATAAATTGAATTTCAAGACTCATTCACCAGGTCTAAACTCAGTAACAGCATTAATCCCAGAACAACTGGAGTGGCAGCCCAGTATCAGAGTTGTTACACCACTGGTGGTGCCATTTCCACCAGCCCACTGCTCCCTTTACACCTATGCCACACATGCTCTGGATGTGGAGGCCTTTCCTATAGAGACAGAGGACATTTCAAACATCCAGGGGCAGTGCTGTGCATGCATTTGTGGGTAGATGGGTGTCCTGTGACAGGAGTTTGCTCAGAGCACAGATTATCTGGCCTGCACATGCCAGCTCATGGCAGTCATGCCCTCACTTCTCCCCTGTGCTGTGGCCCTAAAATCAGTGCAGCACAGCCAGGAGCAATGCAGACCTCTCCGAGGAAGGCTGTTGGTTTTCCATCCCTCAGGTTGGGTCAGTTTGCAGTCCAAACCAAGAGAAGATGGCTTCTTTCCTTAGCACAGCTGTAGTCCTGCTGGATGCTGCTTCAGATTTGTACAAGCCACTCCCCACCTCTATTTCCAAGGTCATCCTTAAACTGAAATTTTACCTTTTGGGGGAAAATGAAGTCCATATGGAGATAAATGAGACCCCTCAGAGAACCACAGCTTCTGCCATGGTCACATTTTCGACTCTCAGTGAGTATTTTGTATTTCTTTAAGCACTATCTAACAGAGTTTGGGGGATGAAAAGCATGACAGAGGTCAGAGCCCTGCATGTGTTATGAAGAGAGAGCACTTTTCACCTGTCAGAGTTCCCAATCCAAGGCAGGCTTTTATATTCATAATCTGCTTATCAGAGATGGAAAGTGAGATGGAAAACATGCACTAAGGGGTCCTGTAACAATCATTACTGTCCTATTCAATTTACTTAGTAAACATCTTGGACTTACCAAAAAGCCCCCCTGTGAAATTTCAATTAATATTAAGTTTTCCTCCTCTACATATGAGTGGCTGTGTTTGGGGTTAGTTAAAGATGCAGAAAGTTAAAAAAAAAATAAAAATCAAACCAAACAAACCAAAAAACCCCCACCAAAACCCAAGAGCCCAACTTTTCCTAATAAAGGCTTAAAGTGTTGAGAATTAATCTAGCCTTATCTTCAGCACATTCTTCCACATTTCCAGGTCTTTAATATCCTCCATCCAGCTTAGCTTGGTTCAGAGTCTTGCAGTCCTACTGAGCACAGGAAAACACAGTGCCACTGGCTCAGCCAGCCAGCACGTGGCCCCTGAAGGTAATGTCACTTTGTCATTGTACCCCGAAGCCAACTCAGTTAAGACATCCCCCTTCAAAAAGAATCAGAACAAAGTTCCTGTCAGAACCAAGTTGTTTGAAAAGTAGGATGGTCATATTTGGGTAAAACCCCCAACAAACTCCCACATTATTTAAAAGAAGGATCACATGTACTGGAAGGAGTAGATGAATGATGTACAGTCCAGAATTGCATCTATCATGCTCTCCACTCCTCCCCTACCATACTTTAATGGGCTGGATAAATCAGTGCATAGGACAGGATCTAATTTATGATATTTATGGAATAAAGTCACCATCACATCACCAGTATCTTGAAGGGTTAGTTTTTCAGAATGCTATGTATAGTACAAGCCAAAATGCAACTTAGGAACAGATGCATTTTCTTAGGTATTACTAAAGCAGCTTCTTCTTCATGAAGTTCAAGCAAACATTTTCCCCTCCTAATTTATTGCTGTGGTCCTTGTTTCCACAGCACATTCTACAGCTACTCGGAGCTCTGCAAAGTGCTGAAGTACTTGTTAGTGTTGAGCGACCTGCTACCAAAATTGTGTGGTTAGCTCCACATTTTATGAACTGACACCTCCTCTCTTTTTAGCTGATATTAAAGAAAAATAATATGTTAGCAAAAATTGGACAGGTTTTTGAAAATAACTTTTATTTCTATGTTATGTGGATTAGAAACAAGGATGCAGAATAAGTAAATAATTCATTAAATATTTTATCAGAATAATTAATTATTTAATTTGAAAATATTCTTAGTAATATTAAAAAATACTTGCATTTGAACTTTAAAAGCATTTAAGTATTTCTGTTACCTAGAGGAAATGTCAAACCTTCATCATCATCAAAATAAGTAAGATTTATTAAAAGATAGCTGCTTTCAGCAGTTGCAGACAACTGCAGTGCATTAACCTCAAATTTGCAGTGTAAGGTTAAGGTTTAGTGATAAAGGGGAAGGGAAAGATGGCAGCAGTCCATCCAGTTTATCTTGTTTAATTTTTGTCCTAGCCCAGACCAATGACTTTTTCTCTGCAAACCACTGTTTCGAAAGGGGAACTGTCATGTTGCATAAGAGTCCTCCGTATTTCACTTTACCTTAAGTCATTTGGAGAAATACTGCTCTATCAGGATTGTAGCCACTGCCAGCAACAAAGCCCCATGCAAAGACGTTATTTTTCCCCAAGCTGCAGTCTCTTGCAGAGAGAGGTTACTTCTCATATGTTCGGGTGTGAAACTAAACTGCTGTTACCTGATTTTCTACACCATTTCTCTAGCAGTGTGTTAAGCTTGGTACTTCACACTAACCTTTCCTGATGGAACAGCTGAGGCTGTCTGGCTACCTTCTGTCTCAGAAAGATTAAGGTCTCAGCTTCAGCTGTGATCTGTTTAAACATGTTTTTCCATGTCCTTCACTAACTTGGATTTCCATGGACTCCAAGTGTAGGTTCCTCAGTAACAAGCTGTTAAGCACTGCAGAGCTATAGAGGAAAACCAAAGAAAACCATTACACTCATTAAAGCAGCTGCAGGAGGGGGAAATATAACCACTCCAAAATCAAAATCCATACACAATCCATTGCTCATCTTTCTCCATTGATGCCATAATTTCATTGCTTCTTACTAACCACAGTGACCACCACAGGAGGAGTGACCTGCTTTTTGATACTATCAGAGATGAAAGAAGTTTTGGCAAAAATCTCATAGATCAGCTTTTCTATTCTTAAAGAATAAATCTAAAGGACTCCAGTGTCTGCCCTACTGTTTTTCCATGCCACGTTAATTATTGCAATGCACATGCAGTAATAGTATCTCAGATAACTCTCTGGGAAGAGGACAGCAAAGAATCACAGAAGGCCACTGCAGAAGCTGTAGACTTGAGTATCTCACCAGCTTTCAGTAGAGAAATACTGTTTTGACATTACCTTGTTTTTGTAGATACTTTTAGAAAGGGCACACCAAGTGCAGTAGCCTTCAAACTCTGGGTTCAATGGCACCTTTTATTTCAGAGCAGCACACAGTGTTGCAAGGCAGTTGAGCTACACACTCTCCCCTTAGCTGTGTGGCTACACTTCTCAGCGTTGAGGGAATGGGAAAAGGGAAAAAAAAAAACCATGCAAGTTTTCAATAAATGTTACTTAGGTTTTCAGTAACACATAGAGCTTGGGTGATGCTCTGGGCTTTTCACATACGGCCTGTGATGTCACGCTGCGGCTGTGACATCAGTGCAGCTCTGACACAGGAGCTCTGCCCACGCAGCTTGACTCAATATTTAGTTCTGCAGTTTTCCCACTCCTTCAGAAAAAGATAACTGGGACATTATGGTGCCAAGTGTCATTCCTCTTCCAAGCTCAAGCATATGTACCAAACACCTCCTTTTTAGCAATAACTTGCCAGTTAACTCGTCAGTGTCTCTACTGTGCTGCTGCTGCATGCAGGGAGGTTTTCAGTGAACTGGGAAACACACCTACCAAGGCTGGGTAATAATTCTTGTGATAATCAAACACAGTTCTTTCCCTTTTTTCTTTTTGAACAGCAATGTGAAGAGAAAATCACTTCAAACTAGCATGACACAGAAGTCTAAGATCTCTGCTGGTAGAGATATTTAGGACTAACTACTTGAACCTAGATTTTACTGGTACTTAAGCCCAACCCCTCCTAACACTCAGCTGGAAGCATGCAGAAACAACCCCATCCATTTGGGTCAGAACCTTCCCACACGCCCACAAAAATACAAGTGAAAATCATCACCCACATTTTGCTAATTCACATAATCCCTTTCTCAAGGAAAAACATGCTTGTCTGCAACTGACTGGGAGAGAGCCCAGGGCAGCACAGGATGAAACAAAAGACTGAGTCTCCAGTCAGTGCTGCCTAATGAAAAAATCTTGAGGGTATAGCAATATGTGCAGCATTTATCAGTGGGAGTGTTGTTCACTCCTGAACTAAGGTATGAGCACCTAGATCAGGTAAGCAGCAGTGACCCAGTTACCTGCAGACTCGCTGTGCTGTACTCGCTGCACCCTCAGCTACAGGGATCACACGGTAACATCAAACCAAGCAGTGAAGCTTGAATCCAGGTCTGCAGCAGGCCAGCAGCATCCACTTACACTCAGCAGACATACTCTGAAGCACCGAAGACTGGCAGCAGTATCTCCCTCAGCTGAGGTCTTGCCTATACTGCAGAATGCAGTTGCCTATAGCACAGAATGCAACTGGAACAAGTGTGGGCCAACCCACAGCAAACCTAATCCAAGAAATTAAATCTAACAAATTCACCTAGTGAGTCCAGGGGAAGATGAGGACAGGCTTCAGCCCAGGCCAGCAACATGAGCACAAATGCAGGAAGCCCAGCAGGTTGCACATCCTGTTCCACAGCATCACCAGGGCTATTCTTAGCTGCAGGAGCTGGTGCAGGAGGGAAACGCTGGGAAGCCAACCAATGCTGTAACTAGAAACAGAGCTTGGGTGATGGGGGATGGGGATTGCCATTTGGTCTCAGCAATACATTAAGGTTTGTGTTGATTGTCACCAAGAAAAAAAAAAATATAAACCAAACCACAAATATATATAAATGCTAGCCAAAGTTTCAGTGGCAAGGCTTTCATGCCAGGTTTGGGATGCTAGCACAAATCAGCCTGAGAAGGTGCCTGCTGAAAGTGCTTGTCTGCCTGGACTCAGACACTCCCATGCCACCTTTCTCCTATGGCATTAGGTCCTCCAATGGAAAAGCAGCAAGGAGTCCTGGGAGCTGGATCTGGTCCTTGTGGTCAGGCAACTCTCTGGGGTAGGAGGTCTAGGAATGACACAGGGGAAGATTTGTTTAGCAGAAGTATAGACCTGAAGCTTCCCTTCCTGCTAATTTAAAATTCCCACACCAGCATGTCTCATAAAGGATGTTCATAGTAAGTTCAAATCACATCTATTCATGAAGAGGTAGAGGCCGCTTTGGAAAATGGCAAAGCTCAAGCTCACATGCAGTGCTTATAGCACAACCAAACATACCCTCCTGCACATGTAACTAACAATGTGGAATCACTTTTCCCTCTTGAAGCAAAAAAAGGAGCTGTGAAGGGCTCCGAAATGAACTCATCACTGCAAGCTTATATTAACAGCTCAAGGCAGGTATTGGTCACCATCCTGCCCTCCTCAGTACTAGTGATGGCAGCTGCAGTCAGTCTTTTTCTCCCAAAAAACGGTGCAAACTGCAGTGTTTCTGAATTGAAACAAATGAAGCCGAAAAGCACCAGAGCATCTTCTGCTCTAAAGTAAAAGACATTGAAATAACAGCATAGAGTCCTATTAGGAACCCTACCTTATTGACGTTTATGTCAGATATTTAAACATGGTCAATTTACAGGTCAAGACGTTTATGTCAGATATTTAAACATGGTCAATTTACAGGTCAAGAAGATTTTATTCTTTTCAAAAGCTGTTTTCCTTTGAGATAGAAAAATGCCTTTTGCATAATTAACTTTTTACGATACTAGAACTGAGCAACTATTCTTTTAATTGCACCTGAAACCCAGACAGTTGGAGGCCAGGACTGTAAAACCCATTTACTAACCTCCACCTCCTCTATTTGTGCTCTTTTCATCTTTTTTTAAATATTCTGGGAGATAGAGATTTCTACTAGTTAGATTCCTTCCTGGGAGCTGATCTGAGAAAGAAAATTCAACTAAAGCTATTCGATAGTCAAGAGCTCCATTTATTTTCTCAGCACTTTAATACTTAAAAAAAAACCAAAAAACAAACAAACAAACAAACAAAAACAAACAAAAAAAAAAGAAAAAAAGAGGAATAAGAATAAGAATTCTTTATTTTAAAAGAAGGCAAAAAGAAGTATCATCAATTAACAAGCTATGCCAATTATATTTTAACATTGTTCAGAAACAGGATCCAGGACATGAAAAAAAAAGAAGCCAAATTAATCCCATGTGCTTTTTGGAGACACACAGATGAAAGATATTTTTCAGCTTTGTGGTTTTGCTTTTCAACTACTTAGACAACACGGTGAGTGCAAAAAATATAAATGTGAGCCTGCTAAAACATGGTGCTGTACCTCACAGGCAGCTAAGCTCACAAAGCAAAGGTCACAAGGAATAATCAGACCTTCTGTTATCAGCAAAGCTACGTTTGATTTGGAAAATTGTCAACTCTGGCTTTAGCTCAGGCAAATGGAGCATCCACCTCTTTCTGCCTAGCAGAGAAAGGAAAAGCCAAAGATACCATGGACCAGAACCACTTAAATGCATACCTAAAAAGGGTGTAACTGATGCTATGCTATGGAACTAAAATAGTCAGAGCATATTTATATGCTTTTAAATATAGTTAGCAGTATTTCCCATTCCCTCCTCGTGGAACTCAGAACATCTAGTTACAAAATTCACCCCCTCCATCCCCCCTGGTCTCTCCATAGCTGAAGAGATTAGAAAGTGCAGTCAAAGCAGGGGGCAGGGGAAGGAGAATGGCAAGAATCTTTATCCCTCCTCCCCAAACTTCACCAGGCAGTGTTCAATAAACTCAGACGGCCTGATTTCAGAAGCTAACAGCAACATCAGTTTAACTAAACCTGTTAACAAGTCTCAGGACACTCAGTTGGGTTTTTCTCTTTCTTTCTGGAGAATGGGGAAAAGGAATAAATCCTGGAATTATACCAATCTGACAGTATTTCTACAGCAAATTTAGAAATTACTATAGCAGTCCTGATTTTAATACATCCACAAAATCCAGGTACTTTTTTCTTTAAAAGCCAGGCTACACTGGCAGAAGGTTTGGACTCACTCCCACAAGTAATTCCTGGCGTGCAAGTAAGTACTCGTCAGCCTGATGAAACTATTTAAGAATACAGAAATTTTCAGGATTGAGCCCTTGCCATGACTTTTGGGGAGTCACAAGTTGGGGCTGGTTCTTTTACATAACTCTGTGTATGTCCATACCACACACTGCGATGTGGCAACTACAGATATTACCAAAGCCCACACTGGGTGTTGAAAGCAATTGAGCTACAATTATTAGGGGTTCCACAGAAACAATTTACTCTGCTAAAAAGGAAGACTGATGATACTGTGGCTAGCCCACTGAGTGTTGGAATCAGTTCTGCACTGCATCTTAGGTGCAGATATAATCTAGGAAGTGATTCTAAAATAGCATGTTCCTGGATGACACATGTAGTAAGGGTAAAATATTTCATCCAGTGATGTTTGGTACATCTCTGACACATTTAATCAGAAGCCTAAACAATCTAGACACTGAAGTACAAACTTAATTCTTCCTTAGAATCAGTGTTTCAAAATTGTTTTTATTTTAAAAATTCAGGAATGTGATACACAATACAATTAGCTCCCCACCACTGCAGTGTTCCCTTACATGAGATTCACTAGTTTCATGCTTTGTGGAAAAAAAATAGAGACTGTGCAGTGCTTTTGAATGCTCTCAGTATTCTTAAACTATGATCTTCTGAACAAATCAAGTCTGTATAACCCCAGACATTTTAAAAAATTGAGCTATTTCACGAGCTAGCGGGCTACAGTCGAGTATCCTACAGCCAGAATGGAGAAATTGTGTTCCTGCTGCTGCACAGCCACCACCTTGACCTCACTTTATGCTTTCAGGGAGTTTACCATCAAGGGCTACAGAGACTAAAGGGCCCTAGTAACACCAGCTGGTGCTGCATGTGCAACAGGGCACATGACAGAGAGGCCATACAACTTCCCCTTTTCCCCCCATCATCATTATCACCATCATGCATCACCTCTGCATCCTGTCCTGATACTTAAAATCACGAGGGGGAGAGCTTTTTGTCTTTTTAGCTAGCCATTGCCTGCAATGGACACAGAAATAGAAAAAAATGACTTCTGGCACAAAAAAAAAATTAAATAGTTTAAAATGGAATTAGTGACTACAACTCCCTCTATTCAGATACATTTACCAAGACTATTAACCAACGATGGTAACTGTTATAACTTGCTAGTTGCCCTCTTTTTATAAAAGCAACAGGAGAGAAGTCAATCAGACTTCTCAGTGCTACCATGGTTTGATTTGTTGGTATTTTTAAAAATAAACTAAAGAACAGTAGTTCTGTGGTGCGTTAGTGATATATGGCAGAACCTCAACAATTCATACTAATGATTGAGACGAATTTTAAACTAGTGATTAAAATAATTAGTGAAAGTTTACCATAGAAAGCAAGGATACACATTTAAAAAAAATAGTACTTTGTTCATTTCAAAATTTACTTGGTTAATACTTTGTAGTATAGTAGCAGTGGTAGCATACTCGGCAAACGTAGTCTCATACAAGATCTCATTTAACAGTCAACTCTAGATCATATACAGGTAACAGAAAAAAGAGTTCAGATAATTCAGAAAAAACAAAAACATATATAAATACTATATTAACATATTTAAGTTAGTTTATGAGACTATACAACAAGCATAAACACAGAAAAAGGTGAGCAATGCTGGTGGCTGCAATGCACCACCATCCCAAGCCAGCACAAAGCCGAGCCCACCCATCCACAGACCACAGCTTCCTGCAGATGCATCTGAGCAGCCAAGGGGCAAAACCCTCGGGCAGTGCTGTGCTGCACCCCAGCAGTGTGGCCTGTGATGGGGCTCCCTGGAAGCAGAGCCAGCACCTCCACCTTTCCTTGCTTTGGCACCCAGCGCCTGGCCAGAGCGTGGAGTGAGACAGGGGGCTGGTCTTGGCTCTGCAGACTGCACAGGTAATGCACAACACTGGTAATCCACCCATGGATAATCAAGAGTTGACTGCAATGCTCTGCTGAGAGCTTGGGTAAGACCACTAACATGACCTGGGCCAATCCAAGCAGCAGGACTATTTTTTGTACTATTTAGGAGCAATTATGATGCAAGACACAAATTAGAAATGCAAACTAGGGAGGTGTTCTGTATCTGGAGGCAAAGCTACATTCCCTTCACTAACAAAACATTCTTTTTAAAAAAATCTATATTTAAATACTGTTAAAAACCTGAAAACCACAGCATCAAAGAATTTCATAAGGCCAAAACTATCCTCAAGTCCCTCTGGTTGTGCCTACATATTGCAATACATTTGCAGAAGTAGTAAATGCCAGGTAATCTAGTATCTTATCCTCTTTCCAGTGCCTTCCAGTAACAGATCTCAGAGCTCTTCACACAATAGTTAAGCCTCACAACACCCCTGTGAGGTAGGTATTATCCCCATTTGAAGACAGGGAAACTGAGGCAAAGTGTTCATCATGTCCAGAGTCATAGAGCAAAGAATGGAAGATCTGAGTTGTTTTCCAGTTTTGCACACAGGAGCAATCCGTTAATCACAAGACATTAGTTCCTGTATATAACGTGAGAGTGGATCAAAAGGGCCAGGGTTTTAGATTAGATTTCTTGTATGTTTTATCTTTCAACTCTCCTCTTGTCTCTGCCAAACTCACAGAGTCCACAGAGCAGCTTCTCTTTTCCTAAGGTGTAAGCTGGCAGCACACTGTAACAGCTTCTTTAGAGCCAGTTGTCAATTAACTGAGTCAAGATTTTAAACCATAGATTCAGATACTGAGTAAGTGAAATTATGTGATACATAAACATCTCGAAGTGTGAAATACAGTGAATGAAATCTTACTCCCTGCACCACTTCCTCAAAAGTCAGTGGAGGGCTCCTGAGGACACGGTGAGGGGCCAGAACTGAAGTCACTGCAAGTGTTTACAGACACACTCAGCTAGAAGCAAAATGCACCCTTACATTACTTGTTGGGGAAGCTGCTGTCTGTGCTTGAAAGCAGGAGTTATACTGTTGGTGCTTGGCAGACCTTCCCCAATAGAACACTTATTGACAGAACTAATTATTTTATCTTAGTAAACTCAGCATCAGCTAAATATTTATTCATAGCACTGTTGAGTCAAGGGTTCTTTAAACCCTGAAGACTTCCATGAACAGATCCAACTTGGAAGTAAGGGGAAAAAAACAGAAAATCCATAAAATGTACAAGTCCTTGTGTATTTATGTGTATGAAGTGTTACTTCATTGACCAGTCTCATGTCTCGATCACAGAGCAGTATACAGTAGCTCAAACTGACATTCTGACAGGAAAAAACCCTTTCACATCTGTTGTTTTCAATTACCTCACTACCTTACCAGAAGAAGAGGGGACAATTTCTGACAATCACATGATGTTGTCTTTAAAATAGGCTGTGCGATAAATTCATTAGAAAAGCCTTCACATTTTTTATTATTATCACATAACTTTAGGAAAAATACATGAAACTGCAAAGTGGTTTCCAGTTTTTAGTATATATTTTTTAAAATGTTCTATGAACTTTGGTTTTCTTAGGGCTTCTAAATAAACAATATATTAAGATATCTACAAATCAAATATTAAATGAAAAACTAGGTCGAAGAAATCTGTAACACAAATTGAGTTCCTACAAGCTTATCCCTCAAATACCTTTTCACTGGAAAAAGGTATCTTAATCTGAAGCACAGCAAAAAGTGTCTCTGCTGAAATATTGAAACTGGTTTTCTGAAGTGTTACAGCATGGGTGCACTGTCTGTCTCAGTCAAAGTCAACACAAACACATTGTATCATGACAGTGACATTATATTCTTTAAAACAAGCATTCTATATTTAGCAATATGACAAGAACAAGGACTTCAGCAATTACACTATTTGGCAAAATTGCATCTCAAATGTCTGTCTCTTCCTCTTGCAACACAGCTGTTGACAAAGTCTCCACAACTCAGGTAGCACCCTTCAGGGAGTTACAAAGATGACTCAAACTGCTCGTTCTGATCGGTGTTGGCCTCCAGCTTCACTGAAGGGATGCTCTCCGACTTAGTCCTCCTCGTTTTCGGAAATTCAATGACAACTTCTGAACAAGAAATACTAAGTGACGAGGATTTTTCTGTCTTCTTTGCAGTACTATCTTCTCCTGCTCCGCAACACTGCTTCAAAGCACACTGAGTCCTGCAAGGCAACTCGCATTTCCCTCTCCCTGACTCAGAGCCAACGCTGGCAAACTCAGGCTGAATGGTAGTTGCATGAATCCCTTCGTCATGAAAGATCTCTTTGATGCGCTTGGCCACCATCATGTATGTGGAAGGGTCAGGACACTTGATGTGAGCAGTGCCAATGATCCTACTGCCTGCTAGCTGCCAAATGTGTAATTCGTGGATTGCTTCAACTCCTTCGAGGGTACGTAACTTTGAGTTCAAAGAATGGACGTCTATTTGTTTGGGAACAGTCTGTAGAAGGATGAGGGCTGACTCCCTAAGTAACGGGTAAGTTGTGTAAAGGAGTATACAGACCATAATCAAACAGAGGACAGGATCTAAATATAACAACCAGCAAGGACCAGCCACCGTAATGCTCTCTTGCTCGGATGTGATAGCTCTGGCAAGTGCTTGGGATAAAGTAGCATTTTCCATGCAATGATTATTGACACATGGATTAAAGCAAGGCCCATCTTCAGGGCATGGATTCCACAAGCCATAAAAGAGCAAGGCATTCACTACCACAATTACTGAACCTAAGGCATCTCCAAAAACATGCAGAAAAACTCCACGCATGTTAAGTTGGGCACTAGAGTCTTCTTCAACTTCCTCTTCATCTAGAGGATAATGGCCAGCATTTCCATTCACTTGTACGTCACTCATGTCATCTTTCATATCACCTGACAAGAAAATAATAAAACAATTAGGCATGAGCTATAATACAACATGTTACTGTAACTCCTTATAAAATCATATCTGATGGAAAGCATGGCACACTGAGTATGAAACCAAAAAGCAATTCAACCCACACACTAAGCAACATCATCTCCGGCTGAGGAAAACTTTGTTTTCCCAACAAGTGATCTAAATAATCTAGAAGGCAACTGTTTCTACATGGAGATTAAAGATGTAGAGTGGCAAAGAATGAAGATGTTTTAACTTACTCTACTGAAAAGCTACTTTCACCTTTTCCAGCTGTTTAACCATTTGCCTATTCACTGCTTGTTTCTTAAACAAAATGCAGAACTACAGAAGATATGTAAAAAAGCTGGTTTAAGTAGCTCAGTTAGTTACATTTGTTCCTTCTTTTGAAACCCCAACAGACCGATCACATTGCTAAAATCCATCTTTAACCACAGAACTGCATTGCTATTTCATATTAAAATTTGAAGCTGGAAGCTCAAAAGCTGTATGAATACAGCTGTGTAATAGCTTCTTTACAGGTTTGCCAATGCTTTTTCAAGAAGCTTTTGAATTCAAGAAAAAGGAAGTTCTTCCAAGATGCCACATGGAGTAGCAGGACCATGAGATACAATCAGCTAAAATCAGAAATTTTAGGTCTAAAGCACAGAATTTACCAGCAGAATTGACTATAGGGCAGTATAAGTTATCACTGAAACTCTCTGAGGATATGAACTACTGTTATTTATATTTCAGAATAAATGAATAAATAGTAAAATTATATTTTTTTATGCCAGTGACATATAGCTGTTGAGTGATATATAGCTTTTGATGTCCAAAGTCATATGTCATGGACTGTGCAAAAATTAACATTTTAGTGCCCTGCTTTCTCACAACTGTCTGCAATATTTACCACTCCAACACAGCTAACCAGCTACATGGGAATAAATACACACATTGTTACAAAGAAGAATCCCTTCTGAAAGAAAATCATCTCCCAGTGTTCACAATGGAGAGAATTGTACATGATTAAACGTCTGCTTTTCTTCAGAAGTTCTTCTTTGGATACTTCCAGTGCTAAAGAAATGCAACAGGCACTGGCCCCTGTCCCAACAAACTGAAACAAGGAGCTCTTACTGCTTCTGAGGTTATTGAGTTCAGAGCTTTGTAAACATTAACACGTTAATAAGACGTGCAGCTTCTGCTGTTCTGCCCTTGTGGCTGCAATTCTGCAATTGCAGAGTGCACACAAGTCCTCTCCTCTCTGAAGAAGGAGTGGGCTCCTACCAAGGCTCAGTTCCAAGCTGCAGCTTGTGACCTCATCCAGTACACTTCTGCCCTGAAGCTCCAGCTACATTTTCCACACTACCTCTAGGAGTTATGGAACATAGACCAGTAACTTTCCAGAGAAGTAAATACATTAGAGGGAAATATCTCAGGTTACAGTTCAGATCTCAAGGTCCATGATGAAAGCAAGAGGAAAGCTCTACTTTGTAGCAAGTACTTGGAAGAATGGAGATCTGAAAAGTCAGTACCGCTATCTGTAAGAGTGGGTAACAGGAAACATAGTTCCAGAAAGCCCTTGAACTTTTTTTAATGGCAAATGGTTAAAACATGTCAATTTGAAATATGTTCATTGAAATCTAACAATAAACTGATTATTTTACATAAAGTGCATCCATAGAAATGCCTGTCCAGGACTAGCTCCTAAGGCTAATGCCTACTTTTCCACCTTAGGAAATCAGGACTACCCCACTCTGCCATTTCCAGTGAAGGCACAGGACCACCTTTGTCTTCATCTCTACATCTTACATCTTCTCCCAAGCCTCCAATCACCTTTACCTATAACTTTCCATAGGCAAACTATGAATAGCTCCATCCATTACATAATCATGACAGGGCACAGAAGGAAATACAAACTTATTTCAAAGTTTCACTGTGACCAAAATTATGCCCCATTACCACCTAAATACCCACAACAAATTATTTGTTATTGCCAGAAGCACATCCATGAGACATTCCAGACAAGTTAACTCACAACAATATGCATTTTAACCCATGCTATAACCTCTTGCTCTAACTAGTCCAAAACTTGGCTAAAAGCACAACTTTTCACAATTAAAGAATAGTTCCCAAGCCAAGATATGTATGAGACCAAGGGTTAAGAGAATTTTACATTGTTTGAAATTAATTATTGGGATACCTTTGTTGGAACTAAACCAACATTAAGAGCTTATTACGTGGTCAAGAAAATGGTGTAGTGCATTCAGAAGAACTTTCCTATCCTCTTGAAAAACCTCTCTTTCCAAAGCCAACGCGGAGTCGGAGAAGCAGAAACTAAGTTTCTCAAATGTGTACTGGAACCTCTGACCACAGAAAACCTGAAACTGTAGCAAAGTTCACTCCCAACAAGTAGAACTCCCTTTAAGCTAAAACAATGGTCTGCAGATGTCATCCTGAAAGAGAGAAATTGGTTCCAAAGCCTGAAGTCCATTCCTTCTGGTGACAAGAATGCCCTAGGAAAAGGGAAGTGGCAGTCACACACACCTTTCACTCCGCTAGCATGCTTGGCTTTGACCAAGCAGCTTCAAAATGAACTATCCAAGCTTCTAAAAAATAACCCAAGAAATTCCTACCCACGAAACAGTTTAACCACAATTGGGAAGGGAAGGTTTTAAATGTATGTCTGTGTGCAGGTTGAGTGGGAAGGCACACGCTTTAGAAAGCTAAAGAAAAATTATTCCAAGACACCACACCATGTGTCCTGACACCAGCATGCTCCACATTCCGGCTTCCACAGTTCTGACTGGCAATTTCCAAGACTTCTTCCTATTAATACCTACGCTATGAAGAAGCACAACATTATTGCAGTGGAATAGACTTCAGTATGTTTGGTTTAGATGCAGCGTAGCTTCCCAGGTAGGTGAGAACTGACCCAATGGAGCAATGCAGCTGCCGGGACCGAGGCACTGAGCCGCGCTCTATTTGATGTGCAGCCAGTTCGGATGGCATTAGGAGAGCGTCTTGTGACAGCTCATGTCGCTAGGCAAGAAACGCTTGTCATGTGCCTTCCCTTGCAGAACCAACTTTTTTTCCCAGGGCAAACTGCTCTACCCTAAGACACTTTTACACTCCGTCTGCAAGACAAACATGCAGCTTAGGGCATCCGAAGGAAAGGCGTGAGGAAGAGGTGCGACAGCCATGTGCCCCAAGAGCAGCCAAGAAAGTTTCTCGCCTCTTTCCCAGGAGTGGGGACAGATGGTCCTCACACAGCCCGCACCAGGTGGGACCAGGACGGCCACCGCCCTACTCGGGGAAAGGACCCCTCCCGCTTTTCCACGCGGGGATAGGGCAGCGGCGCTAGCCCGCGGGGCTTACCCAGCTTCTCCTGGCCGACTCCGTTGGAGCCGCTGCAGTTCTCCACCAAGGTGCTGGTCTCCTCGCGGTGCAGCGCAGCCTCCGCGTCCCGGGGCGGCTGCTCGGGCTTGGGGCCGCCGCGGGGGTGCTGCTGCCGGCCGCTGTGCGAGTGCCCGTGGCCGTGGGCGTGCCCGTGGCCCCCGGCGCCGTGGTGGTTGAAGAGGCAGAGCCCCAGCAGGTTGATGATGAGCCCCGCCACCCCCACGGCGATGACCACCAGCGGCTGCTGGATCTCGTGGGGCTCCGTGAAGCGCTCGATGGCCTCCAGCAGGATGGTGAAGCAGAGGGCGGTGAGGAACACGGCGTTGACGAGGGCGCCCATCACCTCGGCCCGCACCCACCCGAACGTGTTCTTCTTGGTGGCGCGGGTGCGCTGGGCGAAGCGCACGGCCACCAGCGCCACGACCAGGGCCATCACGTCGGAGAGCATGTGGAAGGAGTCGGAGAGCATGGCCAGCGACGACGTGATGCGGCTCACCGCCACCTCCACCACGAAGAACAGGAAGGTAAGCGCCAGCATGCACAGCAACCGCGCCCGCCGGTTCTGCCAGCACCGCGGCCCGCTCGGACCCTGCGCCGCCATCCCCCCGCACATCGCGGCTGCCCCGGCGGGGGCGCGAGGAGCGCGGCGGGCGGTCGGAGCCCCGAGCGCTCGGGCGG
>VZTT01038025.1:121738-155863 GCA_013400855.1 Buphagus erythrorhynchus | reverse complement strand
TATAATAACATATTAATAAAATAATCATATAATAATGGATATAATATTAAATAATAATTATCAAATTTTATAATAATAGTTTTATAATAATATAGCAAAAGTATGTAGATGCTATGTAAAAATGCATATGAAAAATATGTAAAAGGTCAGTCCCTGGACACTGTTTGGTTTGTTATACTTGTAGTTAGGAAAGGGAAAGCAAGTGTTTTGAGACATCCAGAAAAATCACAGAAGTGTAACCACAAAATAAAAACAAAAAAAAATAGCCAAAGTTACAAAAAGGCAGAGCTGACCTCTTGCTTTGCCCACTGTGTTCCAGGGAACCAACAAACACAGCAATGAGAGGAAGAGTGTGAAAGAACATTCCATGAGCAGAACATGGAGAGGAGGCAGCAGCCCTTGCTCTTTGCAGCTGTAGAGGTGTAGCTGTGTGTGGACCCATCGAGGCAGGAAGAGAAATGGTGCCCTGAGAAGGAAAACCTGGCCAGAATGCAAAATGTTGCTCCTATACTTGGGGATTTCAAAGGGGTTGTGATTCAGGGTCTGTGCAAAAGTCCTGACTTCATTTCGGCAGTAAAATGACAGAAGATGCTCACATCCACAAGGAAAGCGTTGTCAATGGGATAACTGAGAGCAGTGATTCAGGACAGGCTTCCTTCCCCCTTGAGCCCACACCTGAATACCGCACCTATCCATGTGTGCCATCCCCTCACCTTTGCTTAACCTTCCTGACATGACAGAGCTGTCCTGGGCACCACAGACACTGCTGTGCTGACCTGTGACCCTGAACCCTGTTTTCTGTGAGAGTATCCTTGTGTCAAAATCTAGGTGTGCTGCACCCTGGACGTAGCCGTAGCAGCCCACATAGAGTTCTTTAACGACCATTGTAAAGAGAGTCAGCAATTAGATTGCTATAAACTTCTTCTTGCCTGCCTGGCTTCCCGTATGCCCTGACGTCACTTGCTAAGAAGTAGATAACCAGGAAGCTGAACAGCAATCACGTGGAATTGGAACATGCCCATGTTGTGTCGTCCTCACTCCCACGCAAGGCCATTAGTTAACAAGGAAGACTTGCCCAAATTTAGGATATATGGGTCAAAGAAACTGGTACAGCTCAAACCTCTTTTAATTTCTGCAGGTGAAGTGGGTCATCATTTACAGGGATTGCTATTAATCCAATGGAATTTAGCTAGGAAGGAAGGGAGGACAACAAACTTGGTGTCTCTCATTGGCTCAGCTTCAGGAATTAGTGAAATTGGGTTTTAGTTGGTTGCCACTGGGGTATCATCAAGGTTTTCTTGATTAAAAGTACTCAGTCCCCTCCTGAGAGAAATAACAGGATATCAATATCAGTAGAACCCTGATGAATAAAACTTCATTATAAACTGTGTCAAGATCTTTGCCTGATTTAAGGAGGGGAGATACAGCTTTTTGGGCTTCTTTCTTGGTATGCAAAAAACATCCATATTAATCTGTGATCCCTTTAGTATCTCTTCACTGTGAGACCTCCTGATCTGCTCAAGGATACCCACACCACTGGTCAGTGTGTTGCAGCCTTTCTCTTACAGGATGGCATCTTGTTGATCCTTAGCCATGTCCAGGGACAGCTTTTTGTCCTGCTATACCAGGCTGAATGCTTAATTCTACTTGGGGCTAAAAGCCACAAGACATGGACCGTATAGCCCAGGAGAATGGGAGGTTGTGGTTTCTTCCCAGGCAGGGAAGAAAAATGGTTCCTGAGGCCTTCCACTGCTCCCTGATGAATAGGGCTGGGCGTACAGTTCTGACCCAGCCACTGTTGTCTCCACAGGCTTCAAACACTGGGACTTTGATGAATGATCCCCCATTCCTGCAGCCCAGTCCTGCTGCTGGACGTGCCAGGCATGGACCAGCAGCTGGACCACACAGGATTTCACACTGCTACCTCTTCCCCACACTCTTTCTCGTAAACCAGTGGGCTGTATGCTGCAGTTTCCAGGGTTTTCTATTGTATTACCATACACCAGCAGCCAAGAGGAACAGGGATAGTTCCTAAACTTAGGGCTGTCCATCTGGCAACATCATCAATTTTAAGATTAATGGGAAAGTGACTGATACAGGTACCTAATGAAACCTTAAATGGTGTTTTACAGGAGACACAATGTTCTTGCTTATGCTTTTAGAGAGAATGCTTTGTCTTCAGAGTAGGGAGAACTCTGGATTTTTTTGTTTTTTTTTTCTTGGTTTTTTTTTTAGGCTTCCAGGCATTGTTCATGACTCAAAGAATTCTTTCTCGGCTCAGCTTCCGGTCCACAGATGTGGAAGGACCCACATCTAAAATCTGTTTACTTACCATAAATGCTCTGTGTTCCTAGGGGAGAAGCAGCTGTGGATGTCTGGCACACAGCTTCCTCCCTCCCAGAGCCAGGGAGCCAGGTGACAGGTCTGAACAGAGAGCTGCTGCTTGTCACCTGTCCTGCAGTGAAACGTTTTGTACCAGCTCCTGCTGGGCTCTCCTGAGCCAGCCGAGGGCTGTGTGAAGAGCAGGACTTTGGCTGGGAGTTTTGCTATTACTCAGCATGTTTGCTGAGTAAATTAAGTCACTGCTTTTTGCCTTTGAATTTCTGCGCGGGGTTGCAAGTGGAGAGATCTCGACCACGGAGGGCTCTTCATCACTCCGTGCCTTTCCACTTGGAAAAGGTGAAACCCTGCCTATAAACTACGAGTGCAGTCACATATTACAGAGCACACTGCCTCCTTTTAACGCCTAACTCTTCCCCTTTCTGTGCAGTCATCAGACCTGTCGGCTTTTAATGAGGGCTTGTGGGACTGTGGCAAACATGTCTCCATCTGTCTGTTCCACTTCAAGGCTGTCAGTGTTCATTTTAGGCTGCGTTTCTCCCAGGCAGTGTCTCTCTCTCTCTCTGGTAGCTGTCCTTACAAGGTTTCTTCAAATCAGATGAAGTCGGCAACACCAAAGCCAGCAGAAGCACTCACTGTCCAGCTCCCTGCATCAAAAAAAGGTTGCTCCTTATAATGAAAAACAACACAAATGAAAAGTGGGTATTACTGTTCACATAGCTCTAGGTTGGATTCACTCTTATGCACTGATTCAGGGAAGCAGCTTTATCAAGGAAAGGACTTAGACGTGTGTTTGCAGTTAATTAAAAGTCCTTCTTTGAACTTCTTTGAGTTAGGCATGTGCTTACATGCTTTTGTTTGTGACATGTGAAGAAAGGCTATAGCAGTAATTGGCACTGAGAGAGGAAATGAAGGACACCTTGCTCTATAAAGAGATTTCTTCTTCTACCTGGTTACTGTGAAATCGTCTGTGAAATCTGGGCTCTTTGGAAGTTGGAACTCCAGGCAAGTTGAGGGGATCTGTATATCATCTGCTATACCTCTTCTGAACCTTGCAAAGCAGATTAAAAACCCTTTTTGTTTCCCTTCCAAAACATTTTCTCCCTAATGAAGAAACAGCTGATGTTTAAAATATGCCTTTCTTATGTCCAGTTTTGATCTTTCCTTTCTTTTTCATTTTTACTTTTAAGCTGTTCACTTGATTCAGTGGCATTCAGTATCCTGTAATTGCTCCAGAACTTTGGGCAGAATTAACTGTGTGGCCAATCTATAATTGTTTCTAATGAACAGGCGTGCCCTTTTTGGTGGATTATACAGCATTTCCTGGCTGTTTTGATTACCAATTTGTCTGCTTATGATACAAATCATATTTTCCTAAAATCCACAAGTAAGCAGGCAAAACAGTTGCTCTAATGAGCTGTGACATTGATACTGATAAGGTATTAGTTAGAGCTAATGCCTTATTCAGCCAGTGCTTGAGTGGATACAACTAGAAAAATCACCACCATATTAATCATTAAAGGAAAAAAGGCAGGAGAACTTGTAGTGTTACTCACTTTTGCACACAGTGTGGCTTTCTGGTGGAAAGAGTAACAATGATTCAGCAGGGATGGGAAAATTCTGTAAATATGGAATTTTGGAATGAAAAAATGTCTTTGCATCTGATTGGTTCATAACATTTTTAATTATTACAAAAATAAATTATTGTCCTTCATATGACATTTTTAATAAATCATACTGTTAAGCTCTGCCTTTTATTATCTTTAGAAAGGACATGAGAACAAACCAATTCTCTTGGAGCCATGGTAATGAGTATCAACGAATCAGTGGGTAATTGCTGAGGACAGACACTGAGAGAGATATGTGCTAATCACCGTGGTGCCTGCTACACCTATTTACAGTATCAGGCCCTTTCAGAGAGCTCGCAGTACTTTCTGGTGCCCGAGCTGGTTAACTGGGGGCAGGGATTTCCTCTGTCACAGTAGGATGCTGGATTTCATTGGTGAAGGATCTCTAGATGGTCTCTTGTTGGAAGGAGATCACTCCGGTCCTTTGAGGTAAGTCCCTACAGGAACAGTTAATACTGTAGGAACTTGTAAATGTGCATGTACTGGCATTGGAAACAGTCGTTTAAAACTAGTTCAACAAGTGCAGCTCTGAGTCGTGGGAGGCTGCAGTGCTCCATGTAGTGCTGCAAGGAAGAAATGCCCTTTGGTGGCACATTTTGCCCTGGGGAATGCAGCTATGCTGGTTTTATGTCCATGTCTCCTGGGAGCTCAGTGACATCAAGGGCACACTGTGCAAAGACCTCAGTCCCAGCAACTGAGCTAGGCTGTGTGTGAGCATGGTACCAGAAGAGGAAGATCCCCAGGCAGATTGGAAAGGAAGCCATCCCCCTGGCTGTGTATATGCAGTTTACAGGTTGCTTCCTGGAGCAGCCAAGAGCGCAGGATACAGCACATCCTATCATTTCTGCTGTGGGAGGCAGGCCTGCCTGCAGCAGGGCAGAGAGCCTGGTGGCACAGGATGGGCAGGGCATGCTCGGGCTCGGGCCCCTGTGCAGCACACCTCGACAGGCTCCTGCTCTGACCTGGCGCCAGCAGGTCTGCTCTGGAGGGCAGCCTCAGGCTCTCCTTCCCTGGCAGCCCAGGTACTCCTGGTGTTTCCAGCCAGCTCACCTACCCACACACTGCTCCTGCTGCAACAACACACACCAGGCAAGAGCTGCAGCCTTCTGTCCTGACACAAAGTAGGTAAAGTCATTTGAGTGCCTGAACAATAGCATACTCATCATTTTACCATTTATGTATTGGATATTTACTGTGTCAGCTTGAGGTGGATGAATTTGCCTTTATTACACAATAAATACTGATGTTTTGACTTGGAATGTGCTGCAATCCCAGCTCTGAGACCTGCTGGACACTGCTGCTTTTCCCAGACACCACATGTGCCCTTCACATAAGGATGGAGACATGATCCTCTTTTTAAGGATCAATTATATCTGATGTTTGTCAAATCATATCCCAAGGCAGTAAACATAGACATATTAAGTTTATGTTCTGTGACTGCATCTATTAATTTTCCCAACTGCCTTCTACAGAGGCCATTTTGTTCTCAAGTTAAGCTGGTCCAACTAATAGCTGGTGCCAAAAGGGGCCACTGCAAGTCCCTCTCAGAAATTATATTCCTGCTCCCAACCAGGCCTCAGATCTATCAATTAGGGCATATGATGCCATGAGGGGCATCAGCTTTGCCTGCCAGTGCAACCAAAAACCAAATTATTTTTCATCTTCATTGCTCTTCAGCCAGTTCAGCAAGTTAATCCTATTTACCTAGGGCAGCAGGATTCCTAGAGCCGACACACAGGACCATGTGATTGGGGCAGGGAATAGTGTGTGACCATATACTGGCATCCACTGATCCTGTCATGAAACCACAGCCTCAACTGGACTATAAGGGAGGAATTCATGTTTGGGAATTGGTAGCTGATACACAAACATCTTGTGATCACCAGTCTCCCTTTAGAGTCAGCAGAGATCTAATCAGCTTTTTCAGTGGAGTCTGCAACATGGTTTATCTCCTCTTACAGTGCTATGTACTTGATTAGCTGAATTCTATCCTTAGAGTGGGCATTTCTGTCCTGGATTATAAAGAAAGCCTGGTGTGAATTGCTTGGAGATTAGGTCAGTGGTTAATGAAGTGACTCCTGCCCCCACAGTTAGTTTTGCCCCCTATAAAACAAGGATTTTCCTTATTCTTACATTAAAGAGCATAAGCTAAGTGAGTTCTTTATTGGCACAAACTGAGTAATGCCAGCAGGAAGACTAGAATCCAGTGGCCTGTCCTGCCAATACCAGTGGTTATACCAATATGCTAGAAATGTGATGTTCAAGGCTGTGTCTCCAAATTGAAATTCACAGGCACAGCAGAGGTATTTTGATTTAATCAGTCCTGGGCAGTTGACAGTTCCCTCAGAAGCAAACATAAGGGGTGGCTGCTTTTGGAAAGCAGGTCATTTATATAGGTGATTAAACATGGAGTAGTCTCACTTGGGGCATGAGTTTTCAAAACACCTTCACCCAGATCTTATGAGCTAATTCTATACAGTTGATTATCAATGGCTATTTGCATAGCAAAGTAGTGACTGTGAACATTGCTCCTTGCAAGTTTTATTTGTGTTAACCTGCTTTATATCTAGCCAGATGTTTCTGCCTTAATATTTGGGGAATATTGTGGGTTCAGATGGGCATGTGTGGATTAAATGATATTCTACAGTAGCTGCAGAGCCAATGGAGGGAACCCATTTCCATCACTGCTAAGATGACAAAGCAGTTATTAAATCCAGAAGTTACAGTGGCTGTCCCAGGAAGGACTTGTCAGTCAAGTTTCTAAGTAATCTGTTTGTGAAATACATGTTCTGTCTCCCTTATTGACTAACAATGTATATTATCTGCTTAGTTAACTGTGGGGACAAAGGTCTTTTTTCCTGTCATTTGTCAAACTCTTGTGTAAAAAGCTGCAGTTAAACTGTGTATAACCTTAGGATCCTGAACAGTGCCAACTAAAGTTCTAGGAATATGCTTATTCAGTTTTTTTATTAGCCACATAAAATAGACAAACTTTGTGCCTTTGCCAATTAAATAAACCAAGACCTATCTCTTTCTTGGAAATTCTGCTACAGAAAGATATTGTCCTTGTAAAAAGGGAAAGATATAAATAAGCAAAATATGTATTTGAGGAGCAGTAGCATAGCATGCCAGTGTTGTTAAAGCTCCAGTGTATGCATTTTATAGCACTGTAGTGATATGAAATCACAGTAGGCATTATCAAAACACTTACAGATAGATACTAACTGTTAAAAATCAATTAATTAGATCCTTTTCAAATTGGTCTTCAAAGCAAAGTGTTGCTGCTAATCATACCCAGCACCTTTGCATCTAATCCTGAGTAGGAAAAATGTTTCATGGAGAAAGATACATGGAGACTTGGTTACAGCCTATAAGCACACAGAAAGTCAGCCGATAGTGTTTGTGTGTTGACATTTCCCCAAGGAGTTGTAGCACAGTCCTCCATGGGAGACAACCATTCCAGTGGATTGCCCTCTAGGACACTGTGTGGGTGAACAAGGATTTGGGTGTGCACGTGTGGCCGCTCCTGAGATCTCTGTATGGCAACATGCAGGCACTGTGTAGGCTGGGAAATGTTACAGGAGGGAGAGGAGGAGCTGATCTCTGTCATTATAATTCACCATCATCATTCCTGATGGATTCCTGGCATTGGCTCTGGCCTGATCCAGCAGTCAGGGCAGCAAGAGCCCAGCACTTCCTAGCAGGGCGTGTAGCATGAGTGAGCCTTCCCTCTGCTGAGGTGATTCATCCTAAACCCACGTACCACATCATCCTCCTGACATTCTCAGTCCTCATGGCCTCCTTAGTCTCTCTCTGACCTGCTGTAACTGTGTCACACAGCCTGCTTGTGTGGTGGGAATGGTGACACAGATCCCAGCCTATGGATGTGGATCTCTGGAGGCTAAATCCCAGTGCCTGGCCTGGCCATGGCAGGGAACAAGCACTTACAGGAGCCCAGTGCTGTACCCTCTGACTGACAGCTCCAGTGTAACTAACCCCAAACTTGGAGGCAGCCCAGTTCCATGTTTCTGTCTTATCTGCTGCACCCAGCAAGGGAACGCTCTGGACCAGCAGGATAACCCATGTGCCTGGGGAGCCTCCCAGCTGCAGCACTGCTGCCAGCTCCCCTTCCTCACTCCTGCACAGCTGTTTATCTGGGACAGCTGGAGCCTCTCAGGGGAATGGTCATCTCCAGCTCCTCCTTCCGAGGCTGCCTGCGCAGCCTTTGGGTGTGCCTGAGTGCCATAATCTGTAAGGTCTCCACACAGCCTTTTGAAGCCACCAAGGTGCAAACCAGCTAATGATTAAACCTGCTTTCTCAGTTTTACTGCTGGAGAAATGCTTCTGTGGCAAACACCGAGGAGAGTACAATGCTCCTTTCACATCAAAAGAATATGCAGACACCCAAGGTAAATACTGGCCTCCATTGAGGACACTTATTTCTCTGCTGCTATCTATTTACCCCAATGGTTTCAGTGAACAGAGTTCCTCAGCCCTCTAAAGAGTTCTCAGCACAGTGATCAAACAAACAATGTAATTTTCTGGGTTTTATTTGTTCCAGTAAAAAAAAGCAACAACAGTGTGACTGAAAAATACAAAGGAAATGGAGCAGACAAACAGAGGAACAAAGACACCAAGGGGGAAAAAGAAAATCAAAAGCAAGTAATTGGCAGAGTTAGAATTAGTTATTTCTGTTAATTCCAAAGTTCTTGCTTCCTTCTGCCAGCCTCATTTGATTGCTGGGCAACAGGGGCAGTTTCTACGGGTTTCCCTTTAGTTAAAATGATTTGTTTATAAGACGTATTGTTTGTAATAAACATAAGGGTATCACTTTGTAGAAACATTCTTCTTCAGGAAGTAATAAAACACTTGCTCAGTTTAAAGTGTGTCCTCAAGTGTTTTTGCTGCATGGGTGTTATATCCATGTGGCTTTACTCCACTGAATCATCCCGAGAGAGAGTAGAAATGAGGGATGGTGGGGAAAGAGATTTGGAAACAAATAAACACTCTAAATCAAAAGGACAGGACTTTGTGTGCAGCCCAGGCCAAAACAGCATCAATGGCTCCCACAGGGCCAGAATTCCTCCTGCATTTACCATCCAAGGACAAAACCTAATAATCTTGCCCTCGCTTCTCCTACTGCAGCAGTTTTCCTTGGTAGTTTGCAAACCTCAGTTCATCAGTGTCTGACCCATGGCAGATGTGTCCCAGAGCTGTGGAGCCCCCACACTGTCATTCTTCTGATGTCACTCATGCCTCAAACTTAAAGGACTTACCAGCAGGGGATAGGGGAAATGCATTTGTCAACAGCTTTTACTACAATAGCTCTTAGTAGGATTTATATTTTGTGAAAAAGGACAGGTTTTCTTAGGAGTTCCCCATCATTTGCAGATGCTCTAAGGGAGATGAAAGAAAATTTAAAGAAAATCTCAAGGGCATGTTCTGAAATTATTGCTCAAAGGCTGATCATTAGGAGCTGCGGCTTTGATATAACTTTGAACCCTGACCCAGAGATTCTCACATCAGGGACTCTTGCCTAAACTGTGTGCTGTCTTCTTGAAATCTATCCAGCAGTGATGGAAAGGTTTCAGGCTGTGGGGAAGCCATCTCATTCCTCAGTATCTCAGCCCTGCAGTCTGGCTATCTCCTGCCTGCCAGTGTCTTCTGGCAAGAGCAGCCCCAGTCACTCAGGTCCACACACTGGAAATGTTTCAGAAGTAGATAAATAAAGTATTAATGAGGATCAATATAAGAGAAAATCCAGAAATAATACACTGCAAAGAGATGACCCTAATGAACAGCTAAAGGGGTCAATGGACTTTTTATTATGATGTTAAGCCCAAATTTTTATATAAAGTTTATCCATAACTCACAGAGGAAGATGTAATTTTGAAATGGGTACTAAATTAGAATTCCCAATTACAACACATGCCTTGAAAAGGCAATTACATGGAAACCCTTTGCTTCCAATAATGCTGAATTGGGGTTAATGTTTCTACCATCACAGGGAAATTACAGTGGAACCCCAAGTACCTGTAAATAAACTACTGTTGTGTGAACAACCACTCTCCTTCCCATACCAAGGGAGAAGTAGCTTAGACAAAATTTTAAAAATGGAAAGCATAACAAATACAGTCTTTTGATGCCTCCTCAGTAATCTAGATAAAATTACTTAAAATTACCCTTCCTCCTTCTTGAAGAAGTAACCACTTCATAAGACACATAAGCAAGAGCGACATTATTCTGAGCAACCTAGATGAGGAGCAGAGCACTGGGTGCACATACAGACAGGCTCACCCTGTTAATTCAGAGTGAAATTCCTCTCATCAGTTACTGGGCTTAACTTAAGTAATGAATTTATAATGTTGGATGTTGCCACAGAGACATTTTCAGTTTACCTTGTGGCCTGTGTTGGTGTGTTGAGAGGGACCCAATAGCTGTGCAAAGACAACATATCAGCATGGAGTTGTTTCTTCTAGCTACATGCTTAAAACAGACCAAAAACTCACTGCCTAAATGCAAGTCCTAAATAGGAATTTCCTTAGAATAACTCCCAGGCTGAGAAATGTCTAATACATGCATTTATTTAATTCTTTATTATATTATCTATTTACATTACATACAAGTGTCTATTAGACGTTATATTTTGTATTTTAATATTTGCATGTATATGTTCTGTATTTATACACAAAATTTAATATTATGTATTATATGTTATGTTCGTGCTTATTTCATGCATTTATTATTACTTACTACTTGTCAAGGACAGGAAGGGACCTCACTGCTAATTGTGGGTCTTAATGCAGTTGGGGACATGCCCCATTCCTCAGCACTGCTGGGGCTGGCACAGCACAGGAGGATTTACAGCACGGTAAGGAGTCCTGCTGGCATTAAAGAAGTGAGCAGTTCCTATTCTTCCAGGCTGAGTCACCAGGGAGAATGAGCCTGTAAAGGGGGAAGAGGATCATTGTTCTGTGTTTGGTTACTAACAAGGAGAGTAGGGGACAATTCTGTGTTTGCATATAGTGAAAGCTGTCCTCACCACTGCAAAGACTCGATTTTATTCAGTGCTTTCCTTGTCGATGCTTCTGATTTTCTCTAAGAGAACAATTGGTGATTCTACTGTAAGATCACTAAAAAATGTTCATTCGCAGCCCGATACTGTGGGATACTGGATTAAGACTGAAGTTGGCAGCATATTTGGCAGTACATATTTTTTATAATAATAACAGTAATAAATCCATGCAAAATATGCACAGTTTTTCTCCAGCTTTGTACTAATTGTTTACATACAGTGTATCTTATCCACTACTAATTATGAAAAGTTAAATGGCATTATTCAATATGGACAGATCTCAAAGTACTTCACTATAGCATAGTTACTTCTTTAATCCCATTTTCTAAAGATGAGGGGTTTGAGGCGGGGAGGGAGGTGGCTCTTTTTTGGTTGGTTGGGTTTTTTGGTTTGGGTTTGAGTTGGTTGGTTTTGAGGGTTTTGGTTGGGATGTTTTGGGGTTTTTTTGAGAAAGTTGTGAGTTTTCCCAAGCTGCAGATGTGGAGAAAAAGCTCGATAAGAGATGCAGGGGCAGGACCTGCCTTTAGAATCAATTTCCAATTCTGACAGCGAGTCTTGCATGCAACTGAGGCAATGCAAACATGGCAGGCCAGGTGCAAATGCTGCAAATCACGGCAATAACGCTGAGCTTAGAACTGACCTAGGCAGCAAGCGCTACTTCACTTCCAGGAAAGAAGATGGCTTTGAAGATGGAATATAAACTGAAAAAAAAGAAAGATTTTTTTTTAGAAAGCAAGTGACCAATAGAGCATCAGCAGCATCATCAGCAGGAGCAGACTCTCCCGAGCGGTTCTCTGCCTCTCTCCTCTCGTTATCCCGCTCATCCCTCCCAGCTCCGCCGGGCTCTCCCCGCGGGGTCACCGTGGAGCATCCGTGCCCAGGGAATGCCGAGCACTGGCGGGGCAGGGCAGGGGGACATGGAGCACCCCCTTTGGGGGGCGAGGGGGGATCCGGACCCCCGGGGCAGCGTCAGCCCCGCTGGCGGCATCGCGGTCCTGCCCTGCCCTGGAACCGGGGCTGCGGTGTCCAGGTGAGGCTCCTGGACGGGCTCGAGCTCCCCGACGGCTTTGAGCTTGTGATGGAGCATCCAGTGTGCACTGGGATGTCCTGGGGGAGCAGGGATTCTGTTTTTGTTTTCAGTCGCAGAAGGGTTTGGGCTGTTCTACTCCCTTTTTCAGCTTTGGCCTGTGATATTCGATATCTTGGCAATACAGGTGTAGGGGTTAAGGGGATAAAGGCAGGGTTTTCCCTACTCAGCTGTCCTCTTCCAGCACCAGAGGCTTTCTTTCACAACCACAAATATGCAAACAAGAGTCAGGTGCTGGTGAGAAGGCAGTGGGTGTGCCTTGTGCCACCAGTGCAGCCCTGGCATCCCCAGGGGATGCCTGAACAAAGGACGAGCTTCAGGGGGATGCCTGAACAAAGTCTGAGGGGGAGCAGCAGCATTGATGAGCTCTGCCTGTGTCCTGCAGGAATGCCGAAGTACAGCCCTCCAGAGTGGATCTGCTTGCTTTGCTACCATGGCCATTTGGGGATGATCCAGTCCCTGAGTGTGCTTCTCTGTCTGTGGGGACCTTCCTGTTAATAGCAACGAGGACATCATCCAGGGCTGGCTGTTCTTCACACCACAGGAGTCCCAGCGTGGGTGCCTGGCTTCATGGCACTGAGCAAATAACAGTGTTGGGAGGGTGCAAGGTGGCATACAAGCATCCCATTCTTTCACCTCTGGAGAAGGTAACACATATCCCTCCATCCTGCTCTTCTCCAAAATGTAGAATAGATTAGGATATTTGGGTGCAGCTCTGAGCAGCTCAGTGTGGCCTGAGCACTGGGGACACTGGGAGAGGGTGGACAGTTTTCTCCCACTGATCAGCAGTTTCTGTCTTCTCTCCATCTCCCTGGAGTGCATCTCACCACATCAAAACATCATCACTCAGCCTGAGTTTGAAAGGAAGGGGGTTAGGAGAAAATGCTTTTTGTGAGGACGAAACACTTCATTCATGGTCAAAAATAAACTTTATGCCTTTGGTCTCCTTCCTCCAAGGCAATCTTTTTGTGTCCTTGCTCACCAGCGTTATTGCAGTTAGTAGGGTGTTAGTCAACCCAAAGAATGAAACAACAGTCCCTGTTTCAAACTGCAGCAGCCACTTCAGTGTCCCTGAACTGCCACCTAGGCACACGTGTGAATGCGAAAAGGAAGTGGGTTGCAGGGACAGTGGTCTCACCCTGTGACAGCTGGGAAGAAATCAGAAGTGGCAAAAAGCTGCCCAAATTATTCATCTTCCACCTGTAACCCCTGCAAAAAGGCCAGGCAGAGCTAGACTCTAGCAAGGTTCAGTTTGGAGTGCTCTGGTGCGTCCTGGCATGAAAGTAATCAAATAAACTGTAGTTTATATTGATTGGAAAATGGATACTGGAGGAAGAAGGGGATTGTGGGAGACAGGGAAGTCTCTTCTTGCCTCTCCTTTCTATGCCCAGGAGCTCCTCATGAAGAGAAATGCCTACCCTGGGTTTACACCTGACACCTCCCCACACATCTACCCCTACCCTCACTCGTGTCTGATCCATTCTGTGGACTTCATTAGATAAACTAAGAAGAGTCCCAGTATCAATCAACACAGACCACAAAGAGATGAACCCTATACAGTGATTAGAAGATTATAAATCTTACTTCAGGGGGAGACTTTAAGAATTGTATCTTTCAGGAGTTTATAATTTACTCTAGGAAACCACAAAACACTAAATATAGGCAATGAATCCTAAATGAAAAAAGCAGGAGGCGTGAGAGCACAGGGATCGATAAATCATAGGCCCTGGACCACAGGGATACCCTGTAAGCCATAAACTCCTGGCAGTCTGTGGCAAGCACTGAAGGCTAAACCACAAAAGCTGGGTGAAAACCTGGAAATGCTGCTACTACTGTTTTACAACTTTATTTGGAGGTGGAGAACATGGCAGAGGACAGTGGGTTCTGGCAGCCAGTGTTTTTGAGAAGTTTTATATACTATTACACCTAGACTTTATTAACACCCCATGATGGGAAGTACTGGATCTCTAGCACAGCATCAACTCCACTGATGGCATCATGGTCCCCCCACATATTTTACACATCCCTTTGTTGGAATGGGTGATGAGCAACAGCCAAAGGTCTTTCACACCTGGAGAAATGCAGATTTACCACCATGGAGAAGACCCTTCTGCGGTTCAGAGGCCACACTTGCCACAGGGACCCAAAGAGACAGAGACTCAGAAGTGGAATCTCCCACTTTTACGAAGAAGCTTGATGGTCCTCTATATTTATGTCTGATTTTCATTAAATTTTTTATCTGCCCAGCTGGTCAGCACTTTTACACTGTTTAAGTGCTGTTCTACTGGCTGCAGAGGGGACATGGCCTAACTGCTGAAAGTCAGGAGACTGGTCTGTATTTTTCAAAGATGATGTAACTTCCCCTCCAGGCTATCCTTGATGTTCTTATGCATATAAAACTTCTGCAATTTCAGAGGTGCTGACAACTTATCATATTATTAGAATTCCTGACATCTGTATTAAACATTAATTAATTTCTCTCACAACATTCCACAGTGTACACCATTATTATCATCCTGTAAGGCTTAAGCTGTACTATATACATATGTGCATACTTCCCTAAGACATTAGTATATCCATCAGCATGATGATGGAAGACAGTATTTTGGAAGCACTCCATAAGCTGTCACCGTTTCCATAAATGTTGTATTTGTGAATATTCTATTTCCCAAATATGTTTGAAAATTGCATCCTGAGTGTGATTCCAATGGTACACACGTTCTATTGGAAAAACAATTATGCCCTTGTAGGAAAATGTGGATTTCAGGACTCCAAAGCAAAAATCCTGAGAGAGAATGAAGACTGTCTCCAGTATGCCTTTCACTATGTTTGACACGTACTGCTAGGAAGTTCTTATTTCAAAAACCTCAAGAAATACTGCATTTATCATATTAGAGTGATAATACTTCAAAAAGAAGACACTGTAAGTAATGCAGTTAAACAGCTTAATGTACAGTTGTAACCTAAGCTGTTCTCATTTATTACTGCCATTGTGATTGATAGTTTTCACTTTGTAGCATTTCAGATTCCTAACAGTGAAGTTGTTAACCAGGACTTTGATTCAGCTATTTTTATAATGCATGCATTAAAGATGCAAAATGGCAAATCGGAGATAATTATAATTAATTGCACCAGCAAGTACTAAAACATCCGTAGCCAAAGAAAGTCAGCATCTTGCAGAAACATGCTTAGAACAAAACAGGTAAAAATAAATGTAAATAAATACTAGATTCTGGATGAATGTATAATAGAGGAAGTTCTTAAAAATGACAATGCAACAGTGCCATCTTGAGGTTACTAGAGAATTAAAGAAAGAGAAAAGCCACAGACAGTGTTCTCTCAAGGCATTCTACTTTTAAATGCAGAAATGTTTTCCAAGAGAAAAAAAAATATTCTCAAGCCATTTTCTTACCGTGGTCGTGTTAAAAGCAAAGCATTTGTAAACACCAGCCCTTTCACAAGATGATTAGAGGGATGGAGCATCTCCCCTATGAGGAAAGGTTAAGAGAGTTGGGGTTGTTCAGCCTGGAGAAGAGAAGGCTTTGGGGTGACATAACTGTGGCCTTCCAGAACCTGGATGGAGCCTACAAGAATGATGACAGTCTGTATACAAGAGCATGTTGTGACAAGGGAGAATGGCTTTTAATGGAAAGAGGGTAGGTTTAGATTAGATTCTAGGAAGTTCTTTGCTGTGAGGGTGGTGAGCCACTGGAACAGGTTGCCCAGAGAAGTGGTGGGTGTTTCCTGAATGGTCCCTGGCAGTGTTCAGAGGCCAGGCTGGATGGAGCTCTGAGCAGCCTGCTCTAGTGGAGTGTCCCTGTCCCTGGCAGTGAGGTTGGAATTGGATGATCTGTAAGGTCCATTCCAACCCAAACCATTCTGTGACTCTATGAATATGGTCTTTCATGAATCAGTATTTATTTTCTTGGCTGCTTGTTTTCCTCCTTTTCCTGATACCTGCACTTTACAGACAAAACGTTCTTGAATCCTTCATATTTTTTCTGACTGCACTAACACCACTGCTTATCTTACCCTTTAATGTTTTTTGGGTTAAGCCATGAAGATCCACATGAAGGCCAGAACTGCATTGCAGTGCAGTGCAATGATTGAGGCAGAGAACAGACAAACCTGAGTGTGCAAACATGGTGACAAAGCATGGATTTCCCCTCCACATACATCTGAGAAGCTTCAGAAATATGAAAGAATGCAGAGGAAAGCGGCACTGATCCACATGGCACATTGCCACCACACCTAGTGCTGGGGAATGACCACCAAAATGTTGGTAGTTTTAGATTAGCAAATGAAATAGTCATGTCTAATTCTTTTAAGCAAAGGTTGTGGTGAAAACAGCAACCACTCTGCAAGCAAATGTTAAGTTCTGCTGGGTTGTTAAGAATCTGCTAGAGCAAATCTGTTGTTGGGTTACACAACAGATCTTTATCTGCAAATCATAGAATCATTTGGGTTGGAAGAGACGCTTAAGATGATCTAGTACGTCAAATTAAGTTGATGTTTCAAAGAAGATTCTCTCTTATGAAGTAAAAATCATCTAGAATATATCCTCAGATAACAGTCATAGGCCAATAAGGAAACAACTGTTTTGAAAACAAGCTGTTTTCTAAGAATGTATGTTTTATGGCATTTCAATCCAGAAAGAAAAAAAAATCCTTATATAAAACATATGCCAGACACAACAGTTTCAAAGGATATTTTAAAATTCATGAGTCTGAGTGCATGAAACTTACACCACCTTAAGTAAGCAACTCCTGCACCAGCAGAGAATTGTTGAGGATAAGATGGAGATAGCTCCTAAGCTTCAAGAAAATACGCACTTACTATTTAAAAGACAAGTGCCCCGCTCCAAAGCACAGATGCTGATCTACTGCATGGTGTCCCATCCTGGCCAGCAGTCTCAGGGGCTCAGTTTATGACACAGTTTCAAGGCAAGGCAAAGAAGGAGTTATTTCAAGTGCCATGCAGGCCCTGTAGGAGGATGGACAAGGCATTATTCAGCTGCTCAGGCAGCAAGGAATATAAACTCAGAAATTATGTTATTCTGACCCATCCCACTCATCAGTCAAAACATAACATTAAAAGTAACCTGCTTTGATAGGGCACTTACTTAGTAGGAAGAGATGCGTAAAATCTTTGTGCTCTTTTGTTAAAAAATATTTACAACTGCAGAAAAGAAGGCACTGTTTTCCCACATATACAGAATACAAACACTTCCTTTATCAACAACTGTGCATTACATACAGCATCATTTTAACCTACAGACTGTGAATCTCTGTACATTTTTCACCTGAAAATATTTTCACATCAGATTTTAAACAAATAATTTATATATAATCATTCTTTAAATTTTCAGAAAAGTGTGGTAAACAGGAGGACCAAAATATTTTTCTTTAACAATACAATTAATCCAGTTTGTTTTATTTGGTATCAAAAGTACCTATTTTCATAATATAGCATCTTATGCATTTATCATAAACTACCTATCATCAAATAAGAGTTTGTACAACTGTTAAAATAATTTTTCAGTAGGTTCTAGCTTAAGAGAGGGAGGCACATTTAATCTTCTTTTCAAAGATAAATAAATCTGTTACAGTTTTAACGCATGCCCAGGATTTGTCTGCTCTTTAGTTGATAGTTTTTTTCCAGTTCAGCCAGTGCTTGAGCCCGTAGATTTGCAGCATATAGACGGCTTTTGAGATCAGAGTTTTTCCCTTTGGAAAGGAAATAGTTTTCCATATTATGAGGAGGCACAGCTTTCTCTTCAATTCCATCAAGGAGTGAGTTCTTCTTGGTTGTAGAAAGGGGAAGCAGGAGTACGTTATCTTAAAAAAATCAAAAAGTACTGCATTAGTGCATCTTCCAGCATTTAGTGCTTTTAACCCCAGTGCCCATTTTGTCATCTGCCTCTGGCTTTAAGTGATCTAATTAAATGCATCTCAGTTAATAGCAACAATTACTTTCCATTTTTTGAGGAAAAAATTGAAAACAAGCTTTTAAAATGATGGTGGTAAAAGGATATATGGCAAAGTAGTTTTTAGGGTGCACTTCCCAATACCTAAGGAAAGATTAGTTGATTAAGAAGACATGATGTTTCTTTTGAAGGACAGGAATTAAATAAAAGTAACATATGCCAGTTGCAAAAGAAAATGCAGAATGAATTTTCAGCTTTTCAGACTTTTAAGTTTTTTTCAGCTACTAAAAAAATCTTCTTTGCTTCACAGCAGGGGCAGACAACCTGTCCAGTGGTCTTTGTACTTTACCATATTGTTCCAACTCTAGCCTTGTATTAAGTCACTGGGGTACAAATTAGGCCCTGACTTGATGAGTAATGAGTTTAGGTGAATTAAAAATTAACAAGGTACTTTCACTGCAGCCTCCAGAATAGGAATTTTCATAGTGTATCCTATAGCAATGCCACTATCAAAAGGCAGTTAATGACTCAAGAGTAGAAAAACTGCCATCAAAAGCTATTATAACAGCTGAGCTGCCTTGCATAAGAGCCAACTTCACAAAGCCAAACTTAAGGTGTGATTTTTATTTAATCAAAGGTCTAACTATTCTAATCTTAACACTGAAGCCTTAATTGTCAATTTATGAGGCTACAGCAAGAATGCAATAAACACAAAAGAGCAAGAAGGAATTTAAAAAGCCAGCAAATATTTCAGCATATCTTAGCTTCATTTGTGTAAGTCAGATCTGTTTTAACATTAAATGGTTCACTAAGAATCAGAAAATCCCTGCAAAAATAGGGCAGTGTCTAGGACACCATCTTAAAAACTAGGACTTTTGGTATTCCATTTTACTGTCAAGTGAACCACCTAATGGACTTCTAGGAGAAGTTAGGGATCTAAGAGATGTGTGAGATGCAATCCAGTTGTGAAAAATACAGCAATATTTGAGCAACTGAAAATACAAGCAAGCAATCTTGGTACCACTCTATTAGAGAAGCACTTGGTTGTCCATTTGCATGAGAATAGGCATAATTTTAGAAACAGTGTTACAAGAGCACCAGGTAATGAAATAGAAGAGCAGGAGATCACATGCTTTACAGATATTGCAAGATTTGGTCAGTTTTGTAATAACTATATTCACTTTGCTGCATGATCTAACTTGAGGTATTAGCCACCCAAACTTGTTTTGCCTATCCTCAAAAACTAATATGCCTGGTAAGGTCAAAATATCATGTAAAGGGGTGGGAAATGCAGAAGAGAACAGAAGTAAGAGCTGAAGCTCATTTGCCTTCAGTCATCCAGTTTTAGATGCGACATCAGAAAGCCAAAAGCAAGTTTATTCTCAAATTCTTTAATGTGTCAATGTCAGACAAGATGTTGAGAGAAAGGTGGAATTCTCAAAGTTGACAGAAATCTTAGAAACAGCTCAAGGAGCCCTCACTGTCTAGGGGCATTTAAACTTGTGTCCTTTCCTGCTCTGATAGGCATTTATTAAAAAAAAAAAAGCTACTTGAGTTTTATTTGCTTTGGAGGCAGTGACATGCTTATCTTGCTTTATCAGACCCAAAACTAAATGAAGAGAGTGCTATTGCATGTTAAAGCATGTTCACATGTCTTTGCTCTAGAGTATTACTCCTGACCCAGCCCTTCACTATTCCTACCACCATTTAAAAAGGCATTTAGATACTTGAATATTATCTTTAATAATAAAAGATAGGAGCAATTAACAGATGATACCCTTATGATAGCAAAGATATCAACCAAGGGCAAAATGAGTATAAAATACTACTGTAAAACAGATTGGACTGGAGGCAGTCAGGAACTATTTTAGTACATTTTCAAATGAGTTCTTTCTTTCTATAATAGCAGTGTATACTCTTCAGAGTTTATATAATGCACCCATCAGTCACAGCTGGGTCCCTTGCAACAAATAGTATTTCCCATGTTGAAGCTTTTGGAAGTTTAATGAAAGCTGAATTTATTAGACATGTGCAATTTTATTAAAATTAACTAAATCAAAGTTCTGTAAAAAGACATCCATACATAAAATAAGTGCAGTTCTGAGAAAGGTTTGGGTTACAAGGAGGCACTTCCCTTAGCTCACCACAAGAGCCTAATTTCCCAGACAGCACAAGACTGCAGTGCAAACAGTGCTAACTCAGACTCATGGCTGAGCATCACTCATTAAGTCCTTTTGCAAAGCAGA
Source organism: Buphagus erythrorhynchus (assembly GCA_013400855.1). Classification (NCBI taxonomy): domain Eukaryota; kingdom Metazoa; phylum Chordata; class Aves; order Passeriformes; family Sturnidae; genus Buphagus; species Buphagus erythrorhynchus. The sequence continues at coordinate 135,561 of VZTT01038025.1, read as the reverse complement.
AAATCAAAAGTCTCTTCTCAACCATGCAGCCATAGCTGGGCTTTGCCTTGCCCCATGGGGACTGTGGTGAGCACGCTGAGCACCAGGGGCTTTCTTCTGGTCACACCAGCCTATATTGACCTGTGCAAATGCCTTCTTGACTATTTGCATACCTGGACCTTCCGCGCGTGTTACCTCCTGCTGCTGCTTGCGGGGGTTACACCTCTTCATCAGGCTTTCAGCTCTGGTTTGGGAAGAGAAGTTTAAGCTTTTTGTTGTAAGACTGTAGAGTTTCTAATACAGACTATTATAGGTTAGTAAGATACCTAGCAAGTTTGTCCTCTGCCAGTCTCTCCCGAACACAGAGCTCCCGTTCTTTCTCTGGAAGTAGAAATATGGTAGTATGCAGTGTGAACATGTAAATGTTAGAGCGACTGTGCATGGTGGGCTTCTCTTACAGGGAAAGACAGCAGTAAGAGCCAGTCAGATGCACCCACACTTCTGATTCTATGGCTCTAAACAAAGGTAACTGCTGTGTAGATACACCTTTATTAATGCACTAATAAAGCACTGACAAGTACTCTGAAATGCCCGGCACGCTTCTGTCCCAAACTCTGATGCATCTGCAACAACAAAGAGATAGCAACTTTCTATTCTGCACATTAACTCACACCACACATGAAACTAGATTTAAATATCTATATACCAGATATTATAATTCAGCTATGACTGAACACCCTGCTTAAAACAGTAGCAGCTGTTATTCAGGCTCAGATAAAAAAAAAAGTATTGTTAAAAACTGTATTGCAGAGCCTACTGCATATGCAGAAAGATCTTTTATGTGGGCAGGAAATGCCAACACCTGAGGACCAGCCACCTATAGACTCACAGGTAAGCTACCTGTGGAGTGCAGCTTTTATAAAAGCAGTTGACAGTTTACTCAAAGACTTTTTTCTCCAGCATCAGGCTCACCTTAGATTACATGGTAGTATAGGCACTGTTTACTTACACAGTAGGTGAAAAGCAACCTACACTGCACAGTGCAGACCCTATGTTTCTGTATACTTTCCTAACTGCCACTCATGTTTAATAATCTTCACAAACCAGACCTCTATATCTAAACTGCCAATTCTATCTTAGTAACTTAAACCAGAAGCTAGTACAGTGGAGTAAGCCCTGAGCATTCTTGGTTTGGTCTTTAGACAAAATTCTAATGGTGAATGCAGGACTACAGTATCCTAGTGCATTAAAATGAGGGTTGTGAAAAATGTCTACTTTTTCTTCCTCCAACTGAATCAGAATCCCATTGCCACCCCCTTCCCAAAATGGAATAGCATACGCTCCAAACGTTGTTCTCTCTCTTTAATGGCCTGCTCCCGCTCCTGTAATTGCTGCTCCTTCCGTTTCAGCTCGTTCATTGTAGTGTCTGAGTATTGCACCCTTTCTGGCCCCCACGATCTCACGACCCTTCTATCAAGATTCTGTTTCTGTTCTTCTGTCACTATGGCTTCTATCAAGGGGTGCTCCAGAATATCTTCAACAGAAGGTCGGCAGTAATCCTAAAGGAAAGACATTTACCAACAGGTTGTAAGAAGAAACATTAAGGCCAGAGGTTCCCAAGCAAGACCAGCTGAGGTGCTACAAAATGAAGGAGAGATTGGAGGAAACTGGAGTTAGGAAAGAGTAGCACAACCATGATAAAAGCTGAGAGGAGGCTGCTACCAGCCTTCAGATCCAGAGCTGCAAGACTGTCTCCCAGCCCAGGGACCCTCTCCTTGCGGAGTCAGAAGGGGGTAGGTGAGCCTGAAGAGGCAGCTGTCAGCAGATTCCTCAGCTAACACTCTGCTGAATGCCTGCTGGAGGCTTGGGTGCTTGTTACAGCTTTGTTGTCCCATGCCACGTTCTTCACAACACCAGCCGTGGGGGAACAAGCTATATATTAGCCATGTAAAACAAACCCCAAAATGAAGACAAAACAGCCCCTTCCATTCCAGCCTCCAAACACTCTGGAACCATTTTAACCTGGAAATTATAAGGCCTCAATAAGCATGCAATCAAGAAATCCCATGTAAGTCAATACTGGGGCAGCCTTTTGGCATCCTGTGACCCTGGCATGACACTTGAGCTGCTGGGACTCAGAGCACAACTTCTCCCTCCTTCCTCTATAAGTGACACTGCAAGGGACAAGGTGATAATAACCACTACTTCAGGTCGGTTTGCTTCAAAATTGAGAAGAAAAACTAGTATTTCAGTACTAGCTCAAATTATAGGTGGAAAAATTAGTAATTGGTTCTTACCTTTACATTCAGCATCTCCCTGAGAAGGTTGTTCAGCTCATCTGAGTAACGATATGGTATTCGCCTGAACCTCCCTTCCCTTATCTTTTCTGCCAGCTCCTTTTGGTTGTAAGCTGTAAATGGAGGCCTGAAGAAGAAATTTTTTCTTGGATTCTTTCACTAGTTTTACAGCATTTATTTTCAGAAAAAAAAAAAAGTATCAAACTATGAAAAAAGCCTGCAGTCAAGGTTTGTTTTGACTACCTAATGTCAAGACCAATAGAGAAATAAAAATCCAGGACTAGTCTCTGAACACTTTAAGCTTTCATCTATACAAAATATAATCACACCTACATTAGCAGTCATGTTTCCACATTTGTTATCACATTACCATACTTACGAGAGAGCACATAATTCATACATGAGGCACCCTAGTGACCAGATGTCAGATTTTTCATTGTATGACATGTAATTCATTTGTTCCTAAAGAAAGAGAACAATCTTAGGTTTATTAACAAAGACACAGTTCCGCTATTGCAGGATAACCAGCTACTTCTCAAACATGAAATAAACCATTGCTTACTGGAGCAACTTCTAATATTCCATCTTAATTAATATCCATATCTACTTTTACTAGAAGGATTTTAACTATTTGTGGCAGTACTACACTGTAGAAGACTGGAGTGTTGCATCAGTCTTTAATTGATGCAACTCTGTTTCAGTCAACATTAATCTTTCCCACACAAAGTGCTCTGTATCAGGGAAATAAGTAATTGCTGTTCATTTCCACTACAACTTAAAATCCTACCATTAGGAGGTAATTTAATAAGCTCTTTACCTTAAGAGCATGAAGTATAAAAGCTCTCTAACTTCCCTGTTCCTTTTCAGGAACAATATACTCCAACATCTCTAATGTCCCAATAATATAACAAAACTTAAACAGTGAAGAGCAACTCTAATTAGAAGGAAGTTGATTGTGTGGGGAAGAAAGGGGATGAAAATAACTGCAAAATAACCTTGTCTCCAGAACATATATACTCTATTAATAAAGTCACCCGCATTTAAGCCCAGTAAGTCTTCATTAAAACCTCCCAAACATTCATGGACTCTGAGAGCAACACAGCACACCTTGGAGGGGCAAGAGAGAAGATAATGTCTAGAAGGGAGGTCTTACTGGAGACATGTAATATGGAGTGCCAACAAACGTTGTGGCAAAGCTGGTGTCATGGTGCAATATCCTAGCCAGTCCAAAATCTCCAAGTTTCACATTCTGTTTGCCATCTAGAAAGACATTTGCTGGTTTCAGGTCACGGTGCACAGCGACTCCACCATCACTCCGTCTGTGACACTCCTTCAAGGCCAGTGTTAATTGAGTCAACACTCTGAGAACAAAGCTTTCGTCCAAGAAGTGCCTGAAAAAATGAACACATTGCTTAACGGATTTTCTCAGCACACATCAGTTTAATTAGTCACTGCTAGTTTTAGTTCCATAACTTTTTAATACTACTATCATAAAACACCACTGAAATAACCACCAACAGCAACATCTATGTATTCTATTTTTAAAATGGATTAAAAAAAAAATCACTACAAATGTGTTAGAAGACATTGAGGCTTTCATTGCAGAATCCCTGCAGTATTTCTTTCTTCCCCCAAACCATCTAACAAACTCATAGCATTTTCACTACTAACAACAAAAATATCAATTTGATGCTTTTCTGATGAGATCTGTTCCTTTGATCACTCAAAATAACGATATGTTGCCACCTATTAATGATGAGCAACATAAAATAACAGCCAAAACAGGGCTGATTTTTAATACAGACTTCCTTAAATGAAAACACTGATGCTGGCGGGCAGCTGCAGAACTGTTTTAGACTATCCTCACAAAGTAAAAGAGGTGGTGTCCTGTACCTATTTGACCTAAGAATGTGAAAACTGACACTATACTTAAGTAGGACGCTAAGTCTAAGATTACACCAAGGTGAAGCCTTATCAACTTGATGTCTATCCAAGCTTTATATATAGGCAGATAAAACAGCTTTTCACATTGCCTTCAAAATCACTCCTCCCTTCCACACATTTTGGTGTTCTCATAAAACACAGTGTCCCAGGAGTTTTACTCATGGGGAAGGCCAGAACCCCCAGACCAAGCTGTCAAAAAGAGCTGTGACTCCTGGTTTATTTTCTCAACTCCATTCATAGCCAGAAACCCTTCAACAGCTTCTGCCTCACAAGAGAGGCTTCAGCACCAACATCCAATCCAGTGATGCATTCAATAGCACAGTTTCCATGGCTGTTTTAACTTTGTACAAAACCTTCCACATTCGAGAAGAGTTGTTGGGTCTAAAGGGTTAAACCCGAAACTGCTCAGAAGTTACAAAATAAGCTTCCCCTCTCTCTGGGCTGCCCAAGGCTCGTGCAAGACATTCCAAACGCGCCCCAAGCACACTCCACGTGCCTTTCTTTGGCGCACTTGGCGATCAAGCTGGCCAGGTCTCCCCCATCGCAGTACTCCATGACGATGTACAGGGTGGTGCTGCTCCTGTCGATGATGCGATCGTGGTAGCGCACGATGTTCGGGTGCCGCAGCTCCCTCAGCAAGTTCACCTCCGACACGAGCATCTGCTTCTCCGACTCCGTCATCGCGCCATAGTCCAGCTCTTTCCATACCAAGATCTGCGGAGGCAGGAACACCCTTGGGAGTGACTGGGGCCGCGCAGGGGGGAGAGGGGCTGCCAGAGCCGCTCGCTCGCGTGTGGCGGAGAGCCGCCAGCACCGCGCAGGGACGCGCGGCAGCAGCAAAGCTGCGCGGCGGCAGCAAAGCTGCGCTGCCCCCGCCTCCTCCTCACCTTGCCGTCGGCCTTGCGGCGCACCTTGCGGCACTTCCCGTAGGAGCCGGCGCCGATGGTGAGCAGCACCTCGTAGTCGTCGGGGCGGCCCGGCATGGCAGGCAGCGCACAGACTCCGCCGGGCCGCGCAGGCCGCCGCGCTCGCGCCGCGCCGTTCAAACGCACCGCCCCGCCCGCCCATTGGCCGCGCCGCCNNNNGCGCCCCGCCCGCCCATTGGCTGCGCCGCCGTAAACAGCGCCCGCGAGGCCCGGCGGGTACGGCCGTTAGCGCCGGGGGCGGGGCCCGCGCCCATCGCGAGATCGGGGCGGGACCGCCCCCTCGCCCCGCCGGGGCGTGAGGGAGGGAGGCGCCCTCTGTGCCTCTTCTTCTACTTTTCCCCTTTTTGTTCCCTTTCCTTCCCTTCTTCCTGATTAGATAAATCACCGGGCCTGCAGGGATCAATAAGTCACACATTCATAGCTCCTCAGGAAGCGGCGGGTTTTTTTTTTCTATTAAAAATGACAGTAAATCGTTGCCTTTCCTGAAGTGCTTACATCCGTTGCATAGATAATGATAGAAAGTCGGAAGGTCTTAGCAGAGTTTTTTTGCTATTAAGAAATGATTAAAAAAACTTAAGCTGTTTAAAATAATGTAGATCTCGTCTGGGTTTATTGCAGTCTACAGCTGCTTCGTGAGGGGAAGAGGAGGGGCAGGCACTGATCTCTGTGGTGACAGTGACAGGACCCGAGGGAATGGCCTGGAGCTGTGTCAGGGCAGGTTTAGGGTGGGTATTACAAAAAGGTTCTTCACCCAGAGGGTTCCAGTTGGGCACTGGGACAGCTCCTCAGGGCAGTGGTCACAGCACCAGCCTGACAGAGCTCAGAAAGCTTTTGGACAATGCTCTCGGGCACATGGTGTGAATTTTGGATTGTCCTGTGCAGGGCCAGGAGTTGGACTCAATGATCCTTGTGGGTCCCTTCCAACTCAGCATGTTCTGTGAAAATTGTCCTTTAAAACCAGTGCGGAAAATTTCTCATAATTCTTGAAAAAAATCGCTCACGAAAAACTACCAAAGGTATGGCAGCTCTCCTGTCCCACCACATATGGACACCCATGCTGCATCCTACACAAACCACCTGCTGAAAGCAAACCAAAGAATGTAATGTAACATCCAAACATTGAGCCAGCAAATACTGTGGTTACATTAAATGGACTGAGTAATGCCACAATATACTAATGGCATTATATACGTTTTAAGAAGAGTGTAGTATATTTTTTAGCATAGTTTATGATAAGGAATGATGCCAAGGTGCAGTGCTGGATTCAATTTAATCTCTACGTGTGTGACAGTAGCTGTGACTGGAACAGCAACTCCTTCAACAAAGCAGTGTAACATACTTGTAATAATATAGAATCGTCATGGCCTGGCCTGGAAGGGATACTGAAGATCATCCTGTTCCAAGTCCTTACCATAGGCAAGGACACCTTTCCTGAATCCGGTGTGAAAGGGAACAGTTGTATGTCCTGACCTAGAAATTCAGCAACAGGACAGAGTAGTTCCTCATTTTGCATCTCCACATGGTCCCAATTATTTCCTAATTTTGTTTCAGCTTTGAAATAGGTTTGAGTAGGTGTCATGCTGTGACTGAATATTTATGAAATATTCTTCTGTTAGTCTTTAGAAAAATTGAAACCTTTACTTTTATCATCAGGAGGCACAAAAACTCCTGCTGTCCATTGTAAAATTTGTATAGACTGCTCTCTGTAGAGAATGTGTGGTCGTTACGGGAAAAAAGGAGCAAATGAATTCCACACTATAAAGACATTTTAGTTTTGTAAGTAATGAGTAACAGGGTGATCTAAAGGGTTTGTGTTTATTACAGATTTCAATTACCTTGAAAGACAATACTCACATGCACCATTAGCATAGTGAATAAATTATGGCATTACACAATAAAAATGACAAGCAGTACAGTATGTATTATTCAGGCTGTAAGCTTCATTACTGGTTTCAAATATCTCCATTTCAAACTTCTGTACTTTCAAATTAGCAAAAGGTCATCATACATTCCCACTGTTATCAATGGGAGCCTTTCTATTTATATTTCAAAAGAAATAGAGTAGGATTTCAATACTGTGTTTTGTCTAGGGACTGTCCTAAAAGTTTCTTTAGAAATGTTGGTTTGAATCAGAGAAACGTCAAAATGTCATGCTTCAAAAGCCAGCAGCAGAGTGATTTTACTTTTTATTATACTTATTAAGGGCTGGCTAATTTTAAGAAAAATGCATTTCTAAAAATTTTTAACAGGCACTCCATTTTCATTCTTTCTGATTTTCACACTTAGAAAAATTATAAGAATTTTTTTCCTTTTGTATATGGACAAGTGAACTCAGACACAAATAATTCAAAAAATATGTATGAAGTTTGAAACGGGGGCCTCTTTTGTCATGTATTGTATTTTCAGTTCTGGTCTCTAGTTCAGGAGCAACTCTCAGATTTCTAGTCCTGAAAATACATGTGCTGACTTCAGGCCCTGGAAAGCCACCAAATAGTTCTCAAGAACATATTATCATATTGCTTTAATATTATATTATGTTTGTTTTTTTTTAAACATCAAATTTCACAAATTATTTCCCAAAACTTAAACAAAATAAAATTACTCTTTGGTGGTTGCCCACTGAAGTTTTTCAGTGTTGTTGATATCTGTCCTTTGTGCTGTAAGGAGTACATTTTCTCTTATTCCAGACTTAATTACCTGACAAAATATTAAGTGCTGAAGATAAATAGTATGGTAGGCAGTTTGATATTTCTCTAAAGATACTTTCTTTTTTGCACGTGGAAATAGGTGAAAATAAATGTGTAACACTTTGCTGTGAAAGTCCAACACAATATAATTATACAGATTGATAGCAAAAAAAGTGTAGTAAAGTACTGGAGGAAATTAAGTTATGTTTCTGGCAGCTTTTTTTTTGTTTTCCAATCAGAGAAGATTGTGCAGATTGAGAAAGTGAAAATAAGCTCAATAGGAAAAGTAATGAAAATAAAACCATAAAAATTACTAATAATGAAAAATAAATGCACTTTATAAAAATAATTAGAAAAACAGCTGAGAAAAATATTAGGTTTTTTCTTTTCAAAGAGCTGAAAGGCATGTAAAATCATAGTCCAGGATCTCAGAAATGTGCCAAAGTCTTGTAGCAAAAAAGGAGGAATTGAATATTCAATATTAGACAGGTAAGAGATCTTAGAAATATTTTTACATGACAACAAGAGGACTTACAAATACTGGAGTGACAGAGACAATGAGTGTTTTATTTGAGTTCATTTTCACCACAGAAGTAGTTTGGGGTATTTAATACTCAGTTGCATTTGTCCTTTCATGTCTTTATGCACATTGGGTTTTTCCCCCTCACTTTCTCTCATTTGGTCCATGCCCAGACATTTACCCAGGACTGTTGTACACAGATAACATAATTTTTTGGTAATGTTATGGTTACTGACTTTAACTACAAAAATCATACACAGGATCAACAAAAACATATAAAATACAGGGATATTAGAGAGAAACACTCTAAAAAGTATAAAATCAGAGGATAAAATTTCCCTCTACTGCTTTGTGAGGGAAACAAAGAACACATTCATTGAAGAAATTCTGCACAACACAGCCATGGATGGGACAGCAAAGAACAAAATTTAGCAGCATTAATTACAGCACTTGAGACCATGCTGTTTTTCATCTTGTGTGATGCTTGGATTCAAAGGTGAGTGAGACTCCAAGAGTAATGTGTGCAGCAAGGCAAGCTCCAGTGAGGGAGTTTGTTGCAGCAGCTGTGCCTTGAAGGTTTTACATTACACACCATTCAGATGAGGACAACATAAACCCCCATGAAATAAATTCAGCAGCAGGTCAGGTCTTTACACAAAGGACTGTAAAATCGACAAGTTAGGAGGATGGGAATCAGTGAGGAGGAGGCTGAGGAGAAAACACACATTTTTGCATTCAGAGAGGGGAGCTTATGAATTCTACTAACTCCAGGTTTTTTATTATCCATTCCTTATGTTGTTTAAAGTAATATTTAAATACAGTGCACAGCTGTACATTTTGAAAATATGTAATTACTTAGCTCTTTTTCTTGTAATGAAGCTAACAGCCTTATATATGTCTTCATATATATGCTAATATATATGCTAATTTTCAAAATAGTATTCATTAACCTTAAGAACAGAAAGTGCTTCAATTGTTCTTTAAGACCACTATTTAAACTGATTAAAAGACTGATTATTTGACGTGTATAGAATTTCAAAAGTTAAATTATGGAGTGTCCTTAAATCCTTAATAAGTCAAAATGTAAAGAATTGGGATTGTCTCTAAGGAAGGATTCTAGTATGATAATCCATGATTTTTGTTGACTTGCTTACTAAGTCATTCCTAGGAAAGTAGACAAGTTTAGGATCTGTGCCTCAATTTATCCTCTTTTGAAAGGGAAACCTTCCAGATTAAAATTCATATCTAGGAGTTCTCAAAATGCTCAAAAAATGCTTTAAGTGATACAGTAAGTAAATATTTTGCTGACTTAAGCTGCTTGATTTTTTAAAAAGCAACAGTATTAGAGTTTCTTATTGTGGAACAGCCAGTCTCAAATGCTTTTTCCCATGAATTTATTTGTACTTACAGTCCCTTCAGATATATTGGGAGAAAGTTCTTCAAATATAGCCATCACCAGATTTCCATGCACCATTATTGTCACAGATATTTTCATTATGAGGTCAGTCACTATTTCTCTAACTCTCAATGTCTACAAACCCATGATATAATCCCAATAATGAGATTCCTCCCTGCCTTGTTTATCTTGTGGGAGAAAAATGCACAGAATTCACATTAAAGTCGCATCATGAGCAATGATGGCAGAATCTCTTCCAGGTTGTGTCCCAGCTCATCACACCTGCAAAATGTTGTGCAGCTCCAGCTTTCCCTGAATGCAGCACCTTTCTGTACACATGGAAGGGATGGTCCTAAGGCAGTGTGGTAGTGTGCAGAGCCTCTGGGAGCAGGTGGCACATAGGAGCTGATGGCAAATGCAGTCACCTACCTTTGCTGGGAGGTCCAACAAGCATCCTGGGGCAAAGAGGCCTTCATTTTCAATTGCATGATGATAAAGTTGAAAATACTGACATAAAAGATTATTGGAAAAAAAAGAAGAAGTGGCTTGAGGTTGTGAAATATTTTTTGAAGGTTTGAAATGTTGTGCTGAATATCCTGTCACCAAAATTCTGAGATAAATTGTAGCCAGGGAAATGTTAGGAATTTGACAGCTTGGGAAAATCACTGACATTTTATGCACTATGCACAGTATTATGCCTTTTACATTTTTAACAACAATGTGTACTTAGCTAAGGACTATTCTCCTTGCTTCCACAAGTGGCAGAGCAGTGTCAGGGAGACTGCCATCAGGGTTTTATTTGTTTCCAGTAAACAAAGATGGATATTCATCCTTCTGCTACTCTCTTCTGCTTGTCAGAATCCTCTAGTTAAAAAGTCTTTTCCACTATGCTATCTCTGCTATTAAGATTCCAAATAAATTGTTGTATGCATCACTGGAAGGCTTTATGAATAAAAGAGAGATTACAAGAGTAGGAGGAACAAAAAATGAAAGAAAGCTTTCTAGCATTTTTATGTTGACAACCTATGTTTTCAGGAAAGTACACAGTAAATGAAGCACTTACACTGCATAAAATCCACAAATACTCTGTGGGTTTCCTAAATCAAAATGTTGTTAAATAAAAAATTTGTCATGTGCCTCAGTAGTGTGCAGAAAATCGCGCTGTGAAAGATCAGTGTCCACAGAGGAGACAGAGGAGCCCTGCAAGAATCTGCCTTGCCTTGCCTTCCCTTGTACTCGAGAAAGGGTGAGCCACAGCCATAACAATCAGATCGTGAGATCGCTTCACATGGCAAAGATTTATATCCACTTGAAGTCACAGGGGAATCTGGGCTGCTTACTTCTGAAGTCCGAGGTTCTGCTTTGCAGTCAGGGAGTTTTAAGGTGGGAGAAGAAAGAAGGATTTCTTACGGATTTTTTTTTAAGTGTATAAACTAGAACATTTCAATGTGTGTGAATATAGTAATTATTTTTTCAGTTGTGTTGAGGACCTTGAGATCCATCACACAAGAGATTCTCTCTTAAGCTCAGGGACTGACAAAATATAGGGACAGGACAAGGGAAAGTGGCTTTAAACTGAAAAGAGGGCAGGTTTAGATTAGCTATGGGGAAGAAATTCTTTTCTGTGACAGTGGTAAGGCACTGGAAACAGTTTGCCCAGAGAAGCAGTGGATGCCCCATCCCTGGAAGTGTTCAAGGCCAGGATGGATGGAGCTCTGAGCAACCTGATCTAGTGAAAGGTGTCCCTGCCTGTGTTAGAGGGCTTGGAACTGGGTGATCTTTAAGTCCCCTTCCAACTCAAACCATTCTAATTCTCTCAGGATTGTTTGGGTGAGTCACACTGAGCTCATGAGCCACAAAGTCAGCACCATCAGTACAGGGACATTTGGAGAGCTCTTGGTTACATTCCCTGCTCTCTCAGGTGAAATCCCCAAAGGGGCCTTGGTACTTCTATGATAAACAGAGTAAGAAGTATATCCTCTGACTGAGCTGGTGGCAGTGGCACCAAGTGTGTGTCCCTGTGTCTGCTGGCAAGAGAAACTGAAGTGCTTTAACAGTGTTGATACTCACACTAGTCACCTGCAAGAGGAATGGGGCAGCTTGCCCTTCTCTGAGCCACCTTCAGTCTGTGAACTCAGGAAACCTTCCTACCACGGTGACACAATAGTTCAGATTCTATTTTGCTGGTCTCTTTGTCAAAACATATTTTGTTTGAATTTTTGTGCTTTCTGTGAGAAATATTTGACAATGGCAGCTGGCTAGGAAGTCTTCAAGTGATGCATAGGATCTTAGGGAGCAAAGTTGCCGTCTATGGCAAATGAACCACATCAGTACATCAGTCAGCTCAGAGCCTTCGCGGAAGAGCTGTGGCTTCTGAAAATCAAGCAGACTTCCTCTTCTGCAGCTATATTTGCTGCTTTTTAGGCTGGCTTCACAGTTCACCAGGATTTCTCTACCTCAAAACCTTTTTCATGACCTTTTTTCATACCTTTTTTGTTTATTTTTAAGTTTAGTTTAATTGCAGTATCTCTGGGTTTCTAAGACTTTCTGTTTTTTAAGATACTAAGAGACTTTCTGGGTCAGAAGGAATGGAAATAACATGAGGGAAATAACTTGGCTGCATATAACTCTTTAAGGAGCTCTGTGCTTCATCACAACCCTTCTGTAGGGCAGGGTGCATCTATGCCTCTAGAGCATTTAGACTTGACAGATACATTTTAGCAAATTTCATTTTCATGCTTATATATGTTTAAATATTTCCAGCTGTCCTGATTTGAAACAATCAGCTGACACTGTGGTTAGACATAAGTATTTAAAGAGCAAGGTGGCTAAAGACACCTATGGTCAGAGATGGGGGAACTTCTGCAGTTTCTGTGTGGCCACAGGCACCAAGGCAGGCTCAGCAGTAAAGTCAGAGCACTGTGGCTTGTGGTGCCTATCACAACGTGCCAAACACTGAGACTCAGCTGCTGGTGGCAGCACAGGAAGTTCAAGGCTAATCTTCCAAGTAGAAGAGTAGAAACAGATCGTGATTTTCCAGGTCACTGAAGCTGTTCCTGTCATGTTCAAAGGGAAGCTATTCTGGCACTCAGCAAATCCAGCAACAGAAAATGTCAAAAGCTACCTGGAAGTGTCTGTGACCAGAGGGAGAATGTGCTGCATGGAAGATCTCTACTCAGGACTTTACAGGGGAATTACCTATCAGTTTAATTATTTATTATTTGCCTTTAGTCCTGTGACAGCCCATAGGGGATAAAAAAGTCACTGCAATAGAGGGTAGTTCTATATTTTTATCTGACTGTCTTTTGTCTGGCTTTCCTGGAAAGGCTGGACTACACTATCAGAAATTAGAGGCACCTCAGAGTGCTTAAGGAAAATGCCCAATAGGAGCAGAACTCTGTTACAGGTTATGGCTATGCTTCACTTGTCTGTGCACAGAGTGGACCCTCAAAGCAAGGGCACCTATAAAATGAGCAGGACTGCCTGAAGAGGCTAAATGCATCAGGAATGACTCTGAATTTTGAGTGAGGATGAACTCCTAACACAGCATCCTAAACCAGCACCAGTCCGTGTCATTCAAGGCTTAATGTTTGAGAGAGCATGATGTCAGAATCATATCTGATTGTTACACCACATTCCAAACCCACTGCTAAGGATGACTGGGAAACATGAAAAGCAGTTCTGGTCTGGCTGACTGTGCCTTGAGCCAGCAGCACTCTGGGGTATGAACAACCACTTGCTGATAGTTTTGGTCTTGTGGCGCTTGCCAGGGCTTTTCCTAAAGGACACTGCAGATCTCCTCCCTGTGTCAAACAAACTCCACAGCAGGCCTCTTCTGCAGTTTGCAGGGATACATGACTGGCACTCCATCAGAAGTTGGCTTGATGGGAACTGTGGTTATTGTCAGAACTCAAGCTCTTTCCTACAAGGCACTACAGCTTTTTCAGAGTGGGGCACGGGGAAAAGCTTTTGCAGGACACTTGAGACATTTCTATTTCCAGGGTAATAATTTCTAAAAGCTTCTGCAAATAACAGGGAGGGAGGGAGGGAGGAAAGAAGGTAGAGAGGAAGGGA